>JANIJG010024309.1:0-11446 GCA_024611175.1 Megaceryle torquata | reverse complement strand
TCCCCCCCCCCCCAGTCCTCACCATCCCCCCACCCCCCCCGTCCGCAGCATCTCCCCACCCTCCCAGTCCTCAGCATCTCCCCACCCTCCCAGTCCTCAGCATCTCCCCACCCTCACAGTGCTCAGCATCGCCGCGGGATAGACTATTTCTGCTGCCACCTTTATTTACTCTCAGCTATTTAAAGCTTCAGGCCCCGTCTGGGCACTCGCCCTGGGAATGCTGAGCTCCTCAAACCAGGGCAACCACCACAAACCCCAGCCCCTGACCCCAGTCTCACTGCCAACTCCACCACCGATGGAAACAGCTTCTCCGTGTGCCCGGAGCTGGGCAGCCAGGGCTGCGCCGAGCCCTGGGAAGCTGCCCCTGCAGTCCCTTGGCGATGGGGGGAGGCGGGTGCGTGGTGGAGCCACCCTGAAATTAGTGATGGGTGCTAACGAAGAATGGGGAGACACCCAGCAGCCACCAGCTCCTGGATCCAGGGTCACTGGTCGGGGGACCCAGCCCGAGGTACCTGCGCCAGGGGCACCACCACCGGGCAGTAAAGCACAGGGAGATGGGAGGTGACAAAACAACACTAAATCTTTTGTTCCCTGAACTCCCCACCAAAATGGGAAACTGGGGGGGTTGTGCCCAAGCACGGGTGCTGACAGCTGGTCGTGTGAGTTATCCGGCTCCTGAAACACCGATCAAAACCTGGAGGCTTTTCTTACGGTGCGTGCATTGCTCCCAGCCCGCACCACTGAAGGTCTGGTGAGAGCTGGGGGGTTAAACAGCCATTTGTGCCAACACCAGCACCACCAGTTTCACTGGGAAAGCTCTGGGAGAGGCAGCCAAAAACTCTCCCTCCTGAAAAGTCACCAAAAGCTGAGCACGCTCGGCACGAACGGCGCATTTCCGCGGGGCCCGGCCTGCCTGCGCCGGGAGATTAATTATTATTCAAGCGCAGATAAAATGAACAAGTTAAACACGACGATAAAGAGCCCGATAAACGCCGAGCTGCTCTGTTTGCTTTTTGTGGCCGGGCGGGAGCTCCCTGCTCAGAGCTGACCGGGCTCTTGCATTTGGTGCCGTCTCTTGGAGACAGGTCCCTGCGGCTGGAACCGGTGACCCCGGACCCAGCCCAGGGCTGCGGCACGGCACCGATTCTCCACCTTTCCCACCCCTGCTTTGCTCCTGGAAAAGCTGCGAGTCCAATTGGGGTTGTTGGATGCTGGGTTTCTCCCCAGCTGGGACCCCATGCTGGTGGTCACTGGTCCAGGGAGCTCTGCTGTTGGATGAGTGACATCCCCATGGCTCAGGGACATCCCTGTGCCCATCGCTGGCGCTGGAGGGGGTACCTAGAATCTGAATCACAGAATCATTTTGGTTGGAAGAGACCTTTAAGCTCATCAAGTCCAACCAATAACCCAGCGCTGCCAGGGCACCACTAAACAAGTGCCTCAGCACCACAGCTCCACAGCCTGGAAACCCCGCCAGGGATGGGGTGGGATGGGGTGGGGTGGTGGAAACATCAGCCAAGATACAGGGCCAGGGCCAGGGCCAGGACCCACCCACGGTCCTCGGTGGGGCCAGGGCAGGTGTCACGTCCTGGGCGTGTTGTGCTGCAGCCGCTCGGACGGGCTGTTCCCGGGGGGAACCACCACTCCAGGAGCCTCCTGCCTTCCTCACACCTCTTCCTCCTTCTCTTAATTGGCTCTAATTTGCATGGGAGGTGCATGTCTGTGCAAGGCCGGGATCCCTCGCCCATGTCAGCAGAGACCCAGGGGCCCGTTGAAGGTGAGAGGATCCTTGATGTGCAAAGCACGAGGCAGCCCAGAGCACTTTCCAGTTGGGCCGGGGAACTTTCCAAAGGTCCCTCCCTGCAGCGGCCGAGCCAGCATCCTCCCGCGGCGGGGCCGCATCCTGGCCCGCTGCCCCGCGAGCGTTTCCATCCCTGCATCAGCTCCTTGAGAGCAGCAGCAGCTCTCAAGACTCACTCTGGGATGGGCTTTGCCAGCCGGTGACAGGCAGCTGAGCAGGAGGGAGGTCGCTTGAACCCTGAGCTGCCTTTGCTGGTGCCAAACTCTCCTGCCCCAGCCCCCTTCGGGCTGCAGCCGGGGAAGTTCCTTTGTCACGGGCCACAGGGGCTGCGAGGGGCCACAAAACGCCACGCTGGGAGCCCAGGACCAGTTAGTCGGTGCGTGTTGCACACCAGTTCCACCTGGAGCAGGGGGGTGTCTGGGAGATGACAGTTCAGAGCCCGCCCGGGGCCCTCAGTGCGGACCGGAGAGGTGGGCGCGCGAGAGGGAGCTGCGTGCGCAGGTAGGTGCACAGTCAGGCAGCGGAGCTGAGCACACAACTCCAGGGGACGAGCTGAGGCTCAAACAGGAGCTTTTTTCCCCCTTTTCGATGGTATCCTGAGTCCCCAAGTCCTGCTGCCTCCATCCAGCCCACCCAGGTCCGCTTCCTCCACGGGGCCTCAGCTGGGAACTGGCCCAGCAGCGCTGATGGGATGGGGAACGGCTCCGCCGCCCATTGTAATGCTGCTCATTGAAGGGTTCTCCGGGCAGCACCCAGACTCTTCCAGCCCCTACATTGCTCCAGCTCTCCCTGCCCGGCTGGGACCCGCTCAGACCAGTGGCCATACTGGGTTACCTTCAGTGAGACCCTGGGAGGGCTTTGCAGGGAGGATGGTAACGCAGCAGCCCCTTCTGCTTTGGCTTGGAGATCCCTGGAGCAAAGAACCACGCAGGAGAGTGGACTCCGGGCGCGGTGTAAGCGGTGACAGATCCTGGCACGGGACTCTCCAGTGCTGTAGCTGCCCGTGGGCGGTTGTTGTGATCCCGGCTGCAACAGCCGCAGCAGCTGCACCAGCGCCCGGAGCCTCAAGGTCTCCAGGAAAATGCCTTTTCTGGCTCCGAGCGCTCGCGGGCGAAGATGATGGTGGGAGGAAGGATTCCTGGTCCTGCCCCGACCGGCTGCTCAAGGCTCTGCCCAAGGCCACACTGGGAGATCCCATCTCCCCAGACCCACGTGGGGTGGCCCAGAGGGGTGACGGTCCTTGGATGACCCCCAGAAGCGACCCTGGGCTGCCGGATAAGAGGAGGTGGGAGCACATCCAGGGTGCGTGTCCAAACTGCTGGTGTCCAGCTGACATCGCTCAGCACTTTGCTGCTTGGGGTGGGGGCCTAAATATATATATTTTAAAACCTTTTTTTTTTTTCTTTTTGGCTAAAAGAAATAAAATATAGGATTTGTTTCAAAAGTCAAACCTCCTTTTGGCAGAAAACTTTTTCTTTTTAGCCAAAAAGCCCCAGCACAAGCACTCCCAGGACCCCTGGGCCACACTCCAGGTCAGCTCCTCTGTCCTTCCCAGTTGAGGCCACTTCCCCAGTATAAAACACCTCCCCACTTCCCAGCACCTCTGTAACCCAGTTTCTTCCACCGCCAGGCTGGGCCCTGCAGCACTGGCCAGAGCAAGGGGGTCCCTGTGGTTCCTCAACCCCAGGGTCTCATGGGGAGCTCCTGGAGACACCCCAATGCCCAGGCACTGGGTTCCCAGGGGGTTGTGCAGGGCTTGGGCTGGATGGGGATTCCTGCACTGCGGGTCCAGTCTGGGCCCAGTGCCCCCCCCAGATGGTCAGGCTGGGGGTAGGAAGTCCCCAAAAGGAAAGGGAGAGGGTCCTAAAAGGACAAGGGGATGTCCAAAAGAACAGGGAGCATCGCCCTGAAAGGATGGGGGGATTCCCAAAGGGACAAGGTGGCCACCAAAAGAATGAGGACGGTGTCCCCAGAAGGACCGGGGTCCCCTAAAGGACAGGGAGGTGTCCCCAAAGGGACAGGAGGGTCCCAAGAGGACGGGGGGAGTCTCCAAAAGGACAAGAGGTCCCCAAAGAATGGGGAAGGGTTCCCCAAAGGGCAGCGGGGGTCCCCAAAGGGGCGGCGGGGGTCCCCAAAAGGACTTGGGAGGGGGATCGCCCCAGAAAGGCCACAGTGTCCCAGTCGGTAGCGCGGAGGGGGGGCGGCTGTCGGACCGGCCCAGGGAGGGGCTGCGGGCGGGGTGCGCCGTGTCCCGGCCCCGCTGCCGGTCCCAGCCCGCTCGGGGGCGGGGCGCGCCCAGCCCCGGCGCGGCGGCGGCGGCTCCTCCGAGCCCGTCCCGTCCCGCCCCGTCCCGTCCCGTCCCGTCCCGGGCAACGCCGCGGAGCCGCCGCCACCGGAGCAGCAGCGGGGCCGCGGCCCCCGATGGCTTCGCCCCGCCGCGCTGCTGCTGCTGCCGCCGCCGCCGCCTCCTCCTCCGCCGCCGCCGCCCTATGAAGGTGCGCGGGGCCGGGGCGGCGGGAGCGGCCGGGGAGGCGGCGCGGCGGGGCCCGGGAGCTCCGGGAGCCCGGAGCTGGCAGAGCACACGGCGAGTCGGGCTGGAGCCGGGGGCCGGTGCTGCTCCTTCCCCCCTCCCGCCGCCGCTGCTGCTCCCCGGGGGGGCCGGGGCGGACGGTAACCGGCTCTCGGTGCTCCTCAAGAAGATGCACTTGTTCCGGAGCTCCAGCTACGAAATCCGGCTGGAGGGCGAGGGGGGCGACCTGCCCCGCATCCAGGGCATCCGTTGGGTGAGTGCGGGCTGGGCTGGGCTGGGCTGGGCTGGGCAGGGGGGCACAACCCGGCCGGGGTCCCCCCGCCACCACCGAGAGCCGCGGGGACCGGACCCTGAGCCGGGAGCGACCGCACCGCTGGCTTCCCCCGCAGCCCCTCCGTGCACCGGGGCGGGGGGGAGAGGGGAGTGGTGTGTGTGTGCTCCGACGGTCGAGGCCCCCACCCCTCCACCCCGGGTTTATGTCTGCCCGACCCCGGCTTTGCAGGGCAGGTCTGGCCCTTCCCAGCTTCCCCAGCTGCGGACTGGGAGCTGTGACCCGCACCCTGCTCCCCCTGCGCGTTTACTGGCTGCGAGGAGCGGGGTGCAGCGAGCGAGGTCAGGGGTGCAGGCAGTGAGGTGAGGGGCACAGGGAGCAAGGCCAGGGGTGCAGGGAGCGAGGGATGCAGGGAGCGAGGGGTGCAGGGAGCGAGGGGTGCAGGAAGCCAGGCCAAGCGTGCCGGGAACGAAGCAGGGGGTGCAGGAAGCCAGGCCAAGCGTGCCGGGAGCGAGGCGAAGCGTGCAGGGAGCATATTTTTGCAGCCTCCTGCCCTAACCCCTTTCTCCAGGCGGAGCTGGCAGCCAGGCATGAAATGAGCCCGGTGCTATTGTGCTCTGGCGCACGGCAGCCGGGCAGCGCACCCCAACCCCGGGCGTGTGAACAGGAAAGACCTTCCCCGCGGCACACGGGGTTCAAAACGTTCCCTCCCCGCCAGGTCAGGCCCTTTGTACGGGAGAAACTTGTCGCTTGGCAGCGGGACGATGCTCAACATCACGTCCTCCCCTCCTTGGGACCTGGCTGTCCCCTGGCCAGGAGCTGCTGGGCTTCCCTGGGGTGCAAAAGGCACTCGGTCCTCGCCCTTGGCCCCTTTGGACTGGGGGGTGACCCTGGAGACAGCACCTGCCCCAGCTGAGCTTCCTGACCTTCCTTTTCTCGCATAGCTTGGCCTCAGATAAACATTTTTGAGGAGAAATGTGAAATTACTTTAAGGGAACACCCCCCCTTTCAGCATTTCTACGCCGCGCGTGAGCTCCTTTCTAAATAAGAAACTTTTCCTCTCTTTTTTTCCCAGTCTTCCTGATTTGTTTTTTTTTTTCTCCCCAGTACTTTTAGGAACTTAATTTGTGGAGGGTTGTTTTTTTTTTTTCTCTTTGAGTGGCAAAAAGCCAGGGAGTCTGGGAAAGCTGCAGGCTGGAGTTTGCTGTGCTGAACTGGCAGACTGGGATAAATCAGAGCAAACCTGGCAGCGCAGTGGTACGTGCGGTGTGACAGGAGCGTCCCCTCCCGGGGGGCTCCCCTGGGTGCCCTTGGAAGGGCGCGGATCTGATCTTTGCAGGGAAAAAGGGAGGGGGGGTTCCCCACTTTTTGCAGGTGCTCCCGGCGCACCCGTTCCTCCGGGCAGGTCCGGGAGAGGCGAAGGGCAGGGAACCATCTGGCTCTGCCCTGGAGCAGTGATATTGTCCCTTGTCCCCATCGCTGAAAGGCTCCTGGAAGCTCCTCCTCGCCTCCTGGCTCCGTCTCATCCCTCCTGGGGACCCGTTTGCCCGATCCCAGTGCCAGCAAATCCCTTCCAGCTCCGCTCCTTGTCACCGGCCTCCGGTTCCCTGGGAACACCACAGCCCGGCGT
Organism: Megaceryle torquata; assembly: GCA_024611175.1. Classification (NCBI taxonomy): domain Eukaryota; kingdom Metazoa; phylum Chordata; class Aves; order Coraciiformes; family Cerylidae; genus Megaceryle; species Megaceryle torquata. The sequence continues at coordinate 5,214 of JANIJG010024309.1, read as the reverse complement.
CCCCGAGCAGCTCCATCCCTCACCCTTCCCAGGGTACAAGTGCCATCGTGCCAGCCCTGGCCGCGTCCCTGGAGAGGACAGCGGGGACAGAGCGGGTCCCCCGAGGCTCCTGGGGGGGACATCAAGCTCCTGGCTGGCTGCCGTGCCTTTCGAGGCTGCGGATGGGCGAGGACTTTCTCCGGAGCCGTAAAGCCTGAAATAACTCCTGTTGTTTTCCTCGGAATCCCAAACAAAAGCGTGAGGGCGAGCGTGGAACGGTCGCTGCCGGCCTTGGCCGCCCGCCCGCTGCCGGGTTCCTGGAGACAGGCAGGAGCTCAGGCCCTGTCCCGTAAGCAGGAAGATGGAAAGAGGCAACTCCTTCGGAAGCTGTTTGGAGACGGCGGCAGCGATGCTGCGACAATTAGGCTGGGGGGGAAGGAGCGAGGGGAGGGCACCCCGTGGGTCTGGACCCAGGAGCTGGAGAGCAGAGGTGCTTGGGGAGCGGAAGTTTGGGCCCAGCTGTGAGATTTCGCGTTTCTAGCCACGAGAAAAGCCCAGGAGGGAGAAATCGCGCCGAGCACTCAGGGTTTTTCTCCGTCTCCTTCCGTGTGTCCTTGTGAGCGCAGCTCGGAGCGGGACCAGGACACGTCCTGGCTCCTTGCCCCAAGGACAGTCCTCACGTAGGGGGTGACAGCAAAGGCTTTAGGAGAACCAGAGCAGCTTTTGTTGCACCCAAAGGGGGGACATCGCCCTCCGGGTCCCACGGGAGGTATCTCCACGCTCCGGCTGCAACCTGGTTCCTATTTGCAAACATTTGCTCTGCAATTCCCGACACAAAGTTTCCTGTTCCACGGGGCAGTCACGAGGCCTCAGGAAAGTTTGCAGAGTGACTAAGTCACCGTGTCCCAGCCTCGGCGGCAGCGTGGCCAGGTCAGGAGTGTCCCCGGGGACCTGCTGCCTTCAGGGAGTCGCTTGTTTTTCCCTCCGCTCCCTGAGTCTCTCCTAAACCGGTTGCAAACTGCTGGGGGTCAGGCTGGTGGCTCGAGCTGTCCTGGCTGTTCAGAGGAGGATGGGGAAGCCCTGGGGGTATGGGATGGGCTGGAGGAGATAAGGGAGCAGCCAGAGCCTGGCAGGGTTTGGGACGGGCAGCGGAGGGCAGAGCACCCTTTGGAGCACACATCGGTGGGTGTCCACCTCCATCGCCCTCCTGCCTGGGCCAGGAGGTGCCAGGGCTGTTTGGTTTCTCCTCAGCTCCTGGTAGGTGGTTTTGGTCCTTGGATTCATTTGCAAAGAAGGCTTCTGCGGCTCGTTACTCCTGCCCCTGGCTTCCTTGAGGCTTTCACCTGGACCATCCCTCTTGCTGCGCTTGTTCAAACCTTCCCAACCGGTCTGGAGGCAGCAGATCCGAGGAGGTTCCCAGAAGATGCGGTGTTTTGAGTGCCCACCAGCCCTGAAATAAACACTGGGGGGAACACCACAAAACCTTCCCCTCAGGGTGAAGACACCCCAAGAAGGACGGTCCTTAGCCCAGCTCGGGGTTAATGCTCACAGTGCATTAACGGCCTCGGCCGGGGCAGCTCGTGGGGAACAGGTCTGACGGGTGCCGGGCGCTCTCGGCTTCCCCCAGCCCGGCATTTCTGCCGCACACGCAGCCGAGATGAGAAGCTGTTTGTTCAGAGCCCCACGCGGGTGCCCTCACCCCTCTGGGCAGCACGCGCTGGGAGCACGGCCGCCTTCGCGCCCGGTCGGGGCCGCCACGGTGGGCAATGGCTCCAGCCCTTCTTTGCTCTGCTTTTCTCCGGAGCATCCCCTCCCCAGGAGGAAAAAACAGGGACAAAGAGGAACACGAGGATTAAAAAGCACCTGCTGGGGGGAGATGCTCAGAGGGATGGGCGCTCGTGGAGGAGCCAAGGAGCTGGGGACTCGCTCCTGAGGGAGCCAAAGCCAGCGCGGGACTGTGCCCTGCTGGGACCCACTGGGTGAGGCTGGAGACTGTCCCCAGCTCTTCCTGACCGATGGATCGCTGCAGGAGGGACTCCTGGAGCCGTTTGCAGCTCCCAGAGCTATTTTCGGATCAGTAAACACTAAAAGACAGCAAAGAGGAAGCGGCTTAAAACCCGCGTCGGATCAGCTCGGCGCGCGGGTTGAAGTTAAACAGTGAAAAGCTGGGTGGGTGACGGGGGGGTTTCCATTCCCCAAGGGCTCGTTCTTCTCCTTGAGGTGCCAGGAGCACTCGGCCGTGCCGTGGAGCAGGGAGGTTTCCCACTTCGGTCTCTTCCTACCGACACCCATCCTGCTGTTGGCATTTTGTGCAGCTGCCGAGGCCCGAGTTCACATTTTCAGTCACCACCTGGAGCTCGGCTCCTCTGCCCGCGAGCGAGGGCGATTTTGGCTTCTTTTCTTCTAATCCGCCTTATTTTTAGGCATATCTGTGTCGAATTTTACCCGCTGCCAGCTCCCCCTCACCCCCCCTCACCCTCGGGGACTTTCTGCTTTGCTGGGCCATCATTTCCAGGATAAACCCTTTTGGAAAAACCAGCTTCATACTGGAAACCAGCTTCATATTCACCAGCTCTTCAGTGCCCAGGGAAGCAGCAGGAGGTCACTCATCGCCCGCAGCAATTTGGCTCCTTCCCTGCCGAGCTCCCCGGGGGCGGGCACCAGGGACCTCCCGTCCCGGTGGTTTGTTACAGCTGGTATTGCAGGATTTGGCACCTACGTTTTTCTGTCCCTTGCTGTGATTTGAGGCCAGATCCCCCATGCAGCGCGTGCTGGGAAGGGTTTGGGCTGGTGGCTCTGCCGCCTTTGTCCCCCCCGAGAGCGCTTGCCCCCCATCGTTTGCCGTGGCACAGGCGGGTCACGGGTCCTGGCCTCGGTGTCCTCCTCGGGCTCATCCTCCAGCTCCCCGAGGCTGTTCCCGTAACCTGCTGGAGTTCGGGATCTTTCCCATCCTCTTTGTTGGGACTCGGCTTCCAGGCGGGAGGAAAACCCCCGGGCTTTGGGCTGGTGCAGCTTCCCCAGGTCTCTCTGAAGTCCTCCTCCAGTGGCAAGAGGCTCAAATCCGCCGCCTTTGATCCCCCGCCTGCGAAGATTTTACTTTTAACTTCCTTCTTTTATCTCCCGGCTGCTTCCCGGGGCTGCGTTTCCCTTTCTGAAGTTAAACATAGCGGGGGGGAGGGGGAGGGTCCCCCAGTCCGCAGCTGGTTTCAGTAAGGATGAGGCTTTGCCTTGGTTCATGAGGGTGGGTGCTGGTGAGGATGCTGGGGATGCAGAATGGGTGAGGTGGGACCCCCCCTCCGGGGTGTATGGGCTGAAGGGGGGCACGGCTGAGCCCCCCCCCGGCCACCAACCCCCTTCTTTTTGGTTTTGCAGACCCCACTTTTGGACACTGAATCCACCCTGGACTATGGACACAGCCTTACCCAGGTGGGGGGGCCGGGGAGACCCCCAAGGACATGAGCTTGGGGAGTGGGGAGGTGGAGAAATGTGTGCGGGGGGGGCGGCTAGAGCACCCCCATGCCCTGAGGTCCTCAGCTCAGCTCTGGGCTGGCCACTGCCTTGGGCTTGGCCCTTCCTGGGGGCGGGTGACAGAGATGCCAGGGTGCTGGGGTGGGTGTGTGGGTGCTGGGGACACGGTTGGCCACAGGAGGTGTCAGCACCCCCCCTTCCACCCCCAGGCATCTTCAGAGAAGATCTGGCGAGCGGGGAAGCTCCTCTTCATCCACCTCACCAGCACCCGCCCCGGCCTGATCCGGGACCACAAGCATCACCTCCGGCACCACCGGTGGGTCTGCCGGCACCGCTGCCACGCCGGGGGCACCACGGCCAGCCGAGGACCCCCGCAGGACTTCTCCTGCCCACCCCAGAGAGGGGTTCCCACGGGCTGCTGGGTGCCGCAGCCCCGTTTTGGGGGATGAGTCTCACCCCTCGTCCCCTCGCAGGCAGTGCTGCTCTGGGAGGGAGCTGGTGGACTGGCTGCTGGGCGCCGGGCTCGCCGTGCAGACGCGTGGCCAAGCTGTTGGCGTCTGCCAGGTGCTGGTGGACGGAGGTGTCCTGACCCACGGTGAGGCTGGGCGGCAGCGGCTCCCTGCACGGCGGCAGGGTCTGGGTGCACTGGGGGCCGCTGGGGTCTCCCGTGGGTGCTCCTGGCACCCCACGGGTGCACGGCCGAGCTCACGTGCGCTCTCCCCGCGCCCCGCAGTGAAGCAGGAGTGGCATTTCCAGGACAAGGACACCCAGTTTTACCGCTTTGCTGAGCTGGAGCTGAGCCCCGAGCCCAGCGCCGGGCTCCGGGATGCGGAGGAGCTACTGGAGGCACTGGCCTTCCTGGCCCAGCTGGGCCCCGACGCGCTGCTCACCATGGCCCTGCGCAAGCCGTGAGTGGCCGGCTGCTCCCCAGGGGCTGGGGAGGGGCACGTGGGGCTTGTTTCGACCCCATCCCATGGGGCTCTGGAGAACCAAAGGGGCTGCTGTGGAGGGGGTGACACCAGCATCTCCTCCACCGCTGTCCAACCGGGGTGCAGAAGGAGGCTGCCTGGCCGGGGGCTGTGCCTGGAGAGGGGTCTCTGTGCCCCAGGGTGGGGGGGGTGTGGGGGACATGGGCGGCTGCTCACTCCCAGCTCCCCTCCCAGGCCTGCCCAGCGCACGGAGGATGAGCTGGAGCTCATATTTGAGGAGCTGCTCCACATCAAAGCCGTGGCTCATCTCTCCAACTCGGTGAGTGCAGCTCTGCCCAGCTCCTCCCGCAGCCTGCGTGTCCCCCCCAACCTGCTTCTGGTCCTTAGATCCTCCCGCATCCCATCGCATCCCATCTGGGCATCCTCTCCTGACCCTCTCTGAGCATCCCTGGGCCCCCTTCCCAGCCCACCCCACCCTGCCCCCCATGCCCACGCTCAGCTGCGGGCTGGGGTGACCCTCCCGGCGGGTGCCTCTCGCGGCAGGTGAAGCGGGAACTGGCGGCCGTGCTGATGTTCGAGTCGCACCAGAGAGCCGGCACCGTGCGTGAGTGTCACCCGTCCCAGGAGCCCCCCAGCCCTGCCCGGGCCCCCACCAAGGGTCCCCCTCTGCAGGGCTGGGGCCAGAGGAGCCCCAGCGATGCTGGGAGGGTGGAACCCCTCTGCTGGGAGCCAGGCTGGGAGAGCTGGGGGGGGTTCAGCCTGCAGAGGAGAAGGCTCCAGGGAGAGCTTCTGGGGGCCTGAAGGACTTCGGGGGGCTGCAGAAAGATGGGGACAGACT
>JANIJG010024306.1:0-28271 GCA_024611175.1 Megaceryle torquata | reverse complement strand
ATGCAGAACAGTTTATCACCATATAGCAAAGTAATTCCATTAAACTTTTAAACTTTTTATAGGGCTGGCCTTTGCAGTTCTGTCTTCAGTCCATCCAGTTTTTGGTTTATATGGCTCTTTCTTCCCTGTCATTGTATATGCCATATTTGGAATGGGACGTCATGTTGCAACAGGTAAGTATCTGTTTGCTAAAACATTTTCAGGAAAAAGGGATCAGAAACTAAATAATTTATTGTTGTTGTTTTTATAAAACCAATGGAAGGATAATTACCTAAGAATAAACAGGCTTTTGTGTTTAACTGTACTTTAGAAATCTGCTTCAGGCTAATATTTTAACAAATGTCTCAGGCAACAAGATATATGCAAACAGGAATGAAAATGGCTTGGCTGCTTTTTAAACCATAGAAAACACACATTATTTCTCACCCGTCTAAAACACAAACTCTGTTTTTCTCAGGAAAAAACCCCAAATTTTCTCTGCCCATTACCTGCAGTTATATTAAAAATCAATTCTCCTGGTGAGTTCAATACAACTCCTGTCCACCTTGATAAGTAATTAGATAGGCAGCAAAAGGTCCTCCTTGTTGACCATGCTAGGAATTATGAGTTACTTGCTTGTCCTTAGAAGAGCCAACAGCTGCTGCAAGAGTTGATTGACTTTGATCTCCTAATAGCTTCGCAAATGCTGTTTCTGACTCCAAAGAAAACAACTTATAGGTGGAAGCTGAAAATAGTACTCATGAGATTGAAGCACAAATTCTTTGATGTGGGTATCAAAGAAGTGGGCACTTAGTGGCCTCAGAAGTTTGCAAGAAGGATGAGAAAGACCCAGTAGTAAAGAACAGTATGACTGGGTAAAGGGATGCAGACACTGGGTTTGTCAGAAGATGTAAGCAGGGAGGAGGCATGTTTTCCTTGTGGAGGAAAAAAACTCCTGAAAGGAAGAAAGATGCTTCTGGGTAATTACACAGAAAATTCTCTCTGCAGAGTCTGATTATTCAAGTGTCTGCACTGACAAATGTTTCAGTAAGAATTTAGCTATATATTTTGAGCACCTTTTTTGTCCATAAATATTCATATAAATAATTAAAAAATGCTGAGCAGCTATAAAATGCCTGTAATGGAAAATCCTACCTCATTAACCTCCTAGAGTACTCTGTGAGTGTCAGTAAGCACATGGAAAAGGAAATACTTCAAATGTAAGATATCAGAATGGTCAAACAGTTACTGATAAGGTTCCCCACCTAAGGTTACTAAAGAAATTACATTGCCCTTGTGATAGAAGAAAAGTTCTTTTGTTAATTATTAGTGGGCTGTTAATTATTAGTGGGCTGATAAGAAGCAAAAGATAGAACTTAACTGGTCATTTTTCAGGAGCAGGCATCCATGGTAGGTTCCCAAGTAATTCATGCTGGGAGGTTTACTCTATGAAGGCCAAGGTGAAAGAAGAACTGTATTTGCCAGGTCCTATAACGGTAGAGAGCTCAATGAAACTGGTGAAGGATCAATTTAAAAGGCTTTTAAATGATAGATTAAAGAAAATACAACAGCCAATGGTGAACTTCTGGAGCCTGCTCCCAGAGGATGTGGAGGCAGAAAATACAAGCAGGCTCCAAGATTTGACAAATTCGTGGATGCTGTTCCATAAAAAAAACATTTAAAAGGGCCAGATAAGGATGAACTTCCCTAACACCACAGCTATGGGTGCTAGGGAATTATGAGGGAAATGGCCTGCAGCAAGTGCTCAGGCTTGTGAGCTTTCCCTGGGTAACATCTTTGATCACCACTCTGGAGGCAGAGTACTGGGCAGGATGGACCATTGGTTTGACATAGTAGGGCACTTCTTAGGCACTTAGAGCTTCAGATGATACATTTCTGCTTTTTAATCCTTTTTTTATCTATGTGTCATTAAGCTTGCTTTACCTCTCTCTGCAAATAAAAAAGTTTCTCTCATAATCTGCCTTCGCTTATTAGAGTGCAGACTGTTGAGTTTTTGAACACATACATCTGCTGACTGTAATGGGCTAGGTCCTAAGTGTGCAGTGTGAATTAATTGCTCTAGAAATTTGAATGGTGAACATTTGGGATCGTCAGACTAAAAGGTTTTTCATCACACCCAGGGTGAGTTAAAAGCATTTATGATAACTTGAAATCATTGTGAACTGTTGTGTTTGAACCTCTTTTGTTAACACGTCCAAATAAATACGCTAAAGAAAAAAAAAATTTTTAAAAAAGCATTTAATTTACATGTACAAATTGTATTTATACTAAGAAATGTGTTACATAAAAAGATTACCCTAAAATTTGTTCTCAGCATGACAGGAATGAACAAAATGACACTTTCATAATGGACAAGAAAAAGAGACCATGAGTACAGATATAGAATTATTGGTGACTAATGTGTGGCTTTTTTTTATAGGAACTTTTGCTCTAACTTCCTTAATATCTGCCAATGCAGTTGAACGTCTTGTCCCTTCAGTCAGCACTAATTTCACTACAAACAATGATTCAGGAGTTTTGGGCCTATCAGAGTTTGAAATGCAGAGGATTGGAGTTGCAGCAGCCGTTTCATTTCTAGGAGGAATCATTCAGGTCTGTGGTGAACACATATTCTGTTGCATTGCATTGATGACCTCTATGACTTCCATAATACTTCATTTTTTCACTTCTCTGTAAAAAACTGGCCATGGGTCTGGTCCAATGTTTATGAATGATGAAACTGATGTAAGAGTTTTCTACTCCTCTGTTGAGATGAAGTAATAAATTCTCTGTATAAATGCTCCTAGGATGTCAAAATATGAAGCAAACCCACATTCAGTCAGCTCCAATATAATATTTAATTGCTGTTGGTGCTCCCTTTCCTTCAGAAACAAAACATGAATCAGCTCCTGGTAAACACTGGCGTATTCCAGAGGTTTTGTATTGCTCTTGGCTTGGAGAGAAATACTATATGGTATTCAATACTTACGAACAGTGGGGAAAAAATCTTTAAATTCTCTTTAGAGTTGACACACCATCATTAAAGTGAAATAAATTAGTAAAACAGATGTTTTCAAATGATTCTTTAAAGCTTACCCAAGTGATCAGAGGTCTTTTAAATTTCTTCTCTTCTGACCACAAGCACTGAGTTCCTTTATCCATTTCCAGTTGCTTAGGTCTTCAAAGAAGCCTTCCCCCTTTCCTTGTAAAGATTAAAATGGAAGAAATATTCCAGCACTTAACATTGCAATATCTCCTGGGTACCTGTCCTCATGAAAGAAACCCAGACCACTGTGCTTGGTGCTTTGGATCCTTCTACCATGCAGAGGATAAGTGATAGAGCCCAGAACGGCATCTCCTGTGGTCTGCATGCTTGTCAGGAGCTGGGCCATATGCTTATGTCAGTCAGTAGGAAATATCAAGAAGCATAGTCATTTCTGTTGTATTTTTTTTCATCTGTTTAGTGGTTACAGAATTATGAAGGGGTAGCAGCATGAAGAAGCCCTACAGAGAACATATGGAGTAGAGCTGATGCTGATTGTGCCTATTTACTGCTCGTGCTGTCCCATTGCACCAGTGCGTGCAACAAAACACTGCGTTGTGTGCTTGTAACAGCAGAGTCCTCTGACATGCACAGAGCTATTCGTGTGGGAGTGCTGTGCTCACAGCCTGACGATCTCTTATGTCATCCCCAGAAAGGTTTGAGTGTTAAAGGTCAAAATGCCTCAAGCGGGAAGTTGGTGCCTGTATTTGATCTAACTTCAAAATCCAATGCAGAAATTTCTTACTTAACTGCTGAAGAATCCCATTAGGTGTGTAAATCCACTAGACCTCTTACTCTTTTACTCTGCAAAGTCTGCTTTTCACATGTCTACAGCTGCACCAGCTGACTTATCTCAGCCTATGTCCTGTTTAAGCCTGATTGGAATGAGAAGAACTAGAAAATCCTCTGCCTCACCTTCAAAGCAGGTCTAATAGGGAACTGTGCCATGTGCAGGGACTCCTCTCCCAGGTCAGTAATGTCACTTGCATTAGAGTCATACTAATATGCCTGGTGCTTGTAGTAACTGTCACTAGTCCGTTATGCAAGTTTAATGGTTAGAGGCCAGATTAAAATACTTATTTCCTAGGAGAGTGCCTTGAAGTTCCTGATCCGTGATATTCAAGTGAAAGTCTGGATCAGGGTTATGATTAAACTTTGCCATCATCCCAGGTACTGTTCAGTGTGGGAATCATGTTTCCTATCATGATTCTGTCTCCTGGCTATGAGTTGCTGCAATTGCCAGATAAGGAGACAGACCACATCTTGATGGTAATGGAGAGCTAAGTCAGTGACCTGCTTCTGTTTATCGCATTAAACTAAAAAGTAATAAATTGCTTGGAATAGATGAGGTACTCTGGAACAGGAAGAACAGATATGATGTATTTTGGGGCAAAAGTTTTCTGTTGATGTCATCCTGAAAGACAGAATAGAATTGTCAGTGCAAGTGGGATGGTGCTTCTCTGGGAAGGGAGCCAACCTGTATTTTGGTGTCTACTCATAAAGCTTTCTTGATGCTGAAAAGGTAAAAATGCAGTGCACTAACTAGCCACTGATTACACAAAAACGACTCATGCAATGACAATTCCATACCTTAGGCAGCTTCCACAGGAGGGATGAAATGTTTCTCTCTGAAACAGCTGGCTCCTTCTTAGAAGTGGTAGGTAAAGACCTGAACCTCCTTGGTTAGAAAGGCACTTTGAAACTATTTTTCCAGTAGCCTGTCTAAGTTCTCTAATTAGAAAGTAATGTTAAAGGAAAAAAAAAAAGTAAAAAACATATAAAATAGTGAGCGACAGATGGAAGGCAAAGGGAAGGGGTGTGTTTTTGAGATAAACTGCTGTTGGCTGCTTTGTGTTTTTTGAAGACCATAAAGTGTGCATTTGTGTGCAAGGCAACCTCTGAGCAGGCTCTGTGAATCCCAGTGCTGTCAAGACATAAAATAAGCTAGAATTGTTTTCTGATCACCATGAGCTTATAAGAATTGAAATTTGGAGCTTAGCTGCCTAATTTTTTCAAGTAATTAATTTCAGATTCCTGAGTTTTCATAAAAGAAAGATATTTAGTTATCCAAGGGGCATCCTCATGAGGATAACACAGCATGAAAACAGAAAATAAGGAAACATAAAAAAAGCAGTGTAATTACCCAAAACATTTAGTATAATGCATTTACAGAGGTTATTTCATTTTTAAGAACAGAATGGAAAATACAATGAAAGTTTTGTTTTTATGTTAATGTAACTGCTACTCTATAAAGATAAACAGGGCATGGAAAGCTAATCAACCTAAGGGAATTATTCCCTGATATTAAATACTTCAGAGGTACTGATGGGGAGAGAACATAACAGATTCCTATGGTGTGATTTTGTAATTAGAATTGGATGATAGCTTTACAGCATCAAAAAAATCCTCAAAACCAGATTTTGGGTAAGATCTTTTTTTCCTATTAATACATTACATGTGCAAGAATTCTTACATAAATATTTGTCTATACAAAACCTTAACATACCAAACTGCAATTCAACCTTACATTTGCTGAATAAAGAGAAGAAAGCTGCTTGCAGTTCAAAGGGAAAACAATATATTTTTATCCTAGAAGAAGAGTTGTATTATCTTAAGAACCATGATGCTACAGACTCCAGTTGTGCTACTCTTCTGCAAATGAGAAATGGCTGGTTCGTGCATTCCAGTCTTTACATTTCTACTAGTAAGATTTTCAGCTACTGTATTTCAAAACCTTGCATATAATTAGCTACTGATGTACAGTATTGGGAAAAAAAAACGTTTCTGGCTGTCTGGAGAACAAGTTTGCAACCTCTGATTTTGAGATAATCAGTAGAACATACTAAATGAGAGGCTCACAGTCCAAGGCCATCCAAGAGATATGCCCTGTGGCTAACCTTGTCTTCTTAACACATGCAGCAAAGTATCAGAGAGCATGCCACCACTTTTTGTTTGGTTTAGTGGTGAAGAAAAGCCACACCTTCCAGAAGATGGAGTTTTGAGGGATTTAAAATTAATTCCCAAACTGAATTCGTGTAGCAGGTAATCTGATATCATCCTTTCAATTACTGTGGACAGAAAGCTTGAGATTAGTGATTTCCAAAGTGCCTGTTATGTGATAAATATTTTTACTGGCCATGAAGTCAGATTGACTACACAGTCAGAGTGGAATTTTAACTACAATAAACAGAGCATGTTGTCATGGGAAGAAAGTATTGAAAGTGGACAAGAACCAAAAGGGCTTTGCTTTCTGCAATTACTCATTTCTCTTCTCCTGACTTAATCTCCATTCTCCTCTTCTGTTTGTCATGGTAAAGTTATGGAGCAGGAAAGACAGCTGCAAGAAAAAGTTCCTTTTGCATTATCTTTAATTTTCTTTTTTTTTTCTGATTTTTTTTTTTAGAAATCCCACCTTCCACTTCTGTTTAATTACTTGGGTTCAGAATTTATTTCCAAGATCTTTCCTCCACTGCACATTAACTCACGATTGCATTCCCTTACTTTCTCCTGTGTTTTTGTTTTTTTTTTTCTTTCTGTGACAGCTCCTGATTTCATTCACATGAAATTAATTAAGATGGTATAGCTGGTGAAAGCAAAATTAATCTCAAGATAGTTCTTGACTCTTTTATAGCATGATGAACTGAAAAAGCTGCTCAAAGAAGCTGCAGCTGTATACCTTTCAAACCATTTTTTTTGTTGTGATTGTTCTTGCTCTGAAATATTCTTTCATCCCCTAGGAACTAAATTTTGAAAAATTAAAAATTCTGGAGGGAATCCTAAAGTATGGGAATATTTTGTTCCTTTTACAGTTTAAGAAAACCCTGATATTATTACAAATAATGAAAAAACTATTTGCCTTTTTTTGTACTTTGTTTTTGCTGCTCTGACAATTCACTGTCAGTCTTTCCTGTAGTTCTTCTGCATCAAGAAGGAAGAAAAAAATAATAAAATATATCAGAAAATAAGATGGGAAACCCACATCATAAGCACAGCAAGGACAAAGTAGATTATTAGAAATTTCTTTAAGAATATTGAATTTACTACACTTTTGGTTATTGCTTAGTGGGTGAAAGATTTTATGTCATAATGTAATGTGATGCCATCATGTGCTATCAGACCACCTCAGTTTTGATTGGTGTTTATGCAAAAAGCAGTGGCAGTCATGCTGTGAGCTGTATGTCTGCTCCTGAGCATGGAGGGTTAACTGAAGAGTTGATCTGGGCCTGTATAAACACACAAAAATATTAAATATATTTGTCAAGACAACTCACACGCAACTAGATTTGGGAGACTTGTTTCAAAACTACTTTTTGTCCCCTCATCTAAGCAGTTTCTGTACATTACTATTGTTACAAGGTCAGCAGGGGTTTCCCATACCATGTTATGATAAAATTACTCCCTCCTCCTTGGATATTTTCTGTTCTGGTTGTTAGATTTTCGCCACAGAAGGTATATGGAGGCACTTTATAATTATTTAACTATAGCTTAAATAAAGAGTGGGATGTACATGCTGACAAAGCATTGCCATTGTTTCTTGAAGTCTTGAATGACCAGGAGTGACCAGCATAGGCTGCTTCTTGTTTAACTGAATGGCTACAGAAATTGTCTACCTGAAACTATAACCGTGGTTTGGATGTATTTTGCTTAACCCACAGTTTTATACAAACAATAAGTTTGAAATGTGACCTTTTAGTTACTATCTGTGAAGTAGGGTCACATCAGCCTAAAATGCTGAAGATTTAAAGTTAAAAAATTAAAGTTAAAATAAAATAAAATGTGAGTGATGGTGAAGTTGCCAAGTTCTATGATCGTGGCACCATTTTGCTGTAATTCACAGTAATATCTTTCTCTGAAATGCTAATATTAAACTGATGTTTCCCTGCAATACTGTGTACTTCATAGAATTGTCTCTGTGGTCTTGAAGCTACAGTTAAACATCCATCTCATTCTCTGGAAACTCAGCTATTATGCAGTTAGAAATTTCACATCCATACAATATAAACTGATCTTAGAAAACAAATAAAAAAATCACTAGGGAAAGGAGAATTTGCTTCTTAGTGAACTTTGCTACTCTCAACAATGTTTTAGATAAATGAATCCTGTTAGAACAAGCAGCTAAACAAAATATCTGAAGATGGTAATTATCAGTTTTAGGCCTGGCTAACTAAATTACTCATCACTGAAGGTATAATAGTAAATAATACTGGGGTCTAATCTTGAATGGCATTCAATGTTCTGATTGTTCACAGAGGTGTTCATACGGCTGTTAGGGGGAAATAGAAAAACATCCCTCAGATTTAATCTCTCAGATGGAAGACAAAATTGCTTACTGGAGTTTTTTGGGGTAAATTAAAAGCCACTTGCTTTGGTATTTTTGTTTCTTTTGTACTATGTTCATAGTTCACTGCATACAGGTGAGAATTGTGGTGAAAAACAAATGGTGATCAGGCATAAAAAATTATAACATATGGAAATGGACAAAATAAAGGAAAGAAGGCTATGATATATTCCAAAAGAATGGTATTTATTATGGTAAACCCAAAATAATCCTATTAGGATGTATTGTAGCAAACCACTCTGTGCCAATAATATGTAACATTTCAGGCAGAACAGCAAATGCAAAAGACTATGGAAGTAAGAAACTGCTTTTGCATCAAATGAGTCTGCAAATCTCATTTTAAGGGGAGATAATTTAAATGTAACTTAATATCTTAATATGGATCAGAAAAGGCTTAAGTGCTATGCAACCACAGTAGTATCTGTAGGTACGTAACAATCTTATTCAAAGAATTAAGATCTGTCAAACGTCATTCTTCAGAGGAAAACTGAACGTAGCCTGGAATAAGAGGAGGAAAAAGAGTAGCACATAATTATACTTCGGGTAGTTGTCCTATATTCTGATGAAGTATTTACAATAGTTGTAGATTCAGCTGTAGTCCAGATTCCTGGATTAGAGAGGAATACTATTCTTTGATTATGTGCCTGTACTCTGAAATAACTTCTGTAAAAGTTGCAACAGAGCTGAAATAATCTTCAAAGTCAGATATAACTGAGCCAAAGTCTTTTTTTTTGTTATTGTTGTTTTTATTTTCCCTGGCAGAGAAATCCAGTTTGTATGTTGGATTTTCTTTAAGAAATTAGATATCGAATTTTTCTTCTTATTTTAAATTTTCTGATTTTATATAAATATCCTACTCCAAGTATTTCTCAAATGCACAGGAAGTAGATCTAAAGGTCTTTAAAATAGTTTACTCTTACTATAAGTTTATAAAATTTGTTCATACAGAACACATAAAACCATCTCAATTTCTCTATAAAGAAGGTATTTTTATATCCTTCATCATCTGACGTAACTTCTGTTGCTCTAAATACCTGCAAAAACCAGAAACATTCAAGTACAAAGCTGATGTACCTAAAAGTGCTGGACTAGTGATACTTAATTAGTTTGATATTATAATATTGTAGCATGAAAACACCAAGTATCACAGTATGTTAAACTATATGCTCAGGGTCAGTGGGATATTGGGAGTCTAAGGGTCTGCTGGAGGAGCAAAGCTGTTGTGTGACTGCGTGGGAAGGGAAATCTGATGGTACAGCAGCCTGGGGCATGGCTCCATGGGATGGTGGAGCTCTCACCGTGAGACTCATCTCTCCATAGTTTTAGCACCTAATAAATTTGACAGCTGTTTAAATTACTAACATTGGAAATCTTGATATTGACATATTGGCAATTGGTAAGCTAGACCAAGATACGTCCTTTTGGCTGCTCGGGCTGAAGAGCAGAGGAGCAGGAATGAGTCTTAGCACCACCCTCACCTTTGGAGTTGCTTTACTTTATGTTGCTGTACTGAGCTGTTTTTATTGTGTTTCTTTTCCTCATGTATTTGAGCAGGAGCAAATACTGAGCAAGGCATGAAGACAGTGTCTCTGAATCCACTTTTGTTAGTAAACTATAACGTGAGAGCCTGGTAAACTAGTGATGTAAGTAGGATAATGCACCAGCAGAGTTTCAGTGGGTTCAATCAGGACTTTTGCTTTTTATCTTTATCTCATTTATCTTACAGTTTATTAAAAGGATACCAGCTCATTGCCCTACCACCAGAAAGCTGCATTTTATTATAATTCCTGATACTCATGACTTTGCCTTTTAGGTAACGATGTTTATGCTGCAGTTGGGCAGTGCCACGTTCTTGTTGACAGAACCAGTGATAAGTGCCATGACAACAGGAGCAGCTACACACGTTGTGACTTCACAGGTGAAGTATCTGCTGGGAATGAAGATGCCATATATATCAGGACCACTGGCTTTTTTTCATGTGAGTTCAGTAAAAGAGATGGGTTATTTCATTTGCTGACATTTTCTTGAATAACCGGGCTAAATTTGTTATGCATGCATGTGAATGGGCAGAAATTGTAATACCAAAACCTTCATCTTGCTAGGTCTGATTAGGAAAACTTGATGAAGAAATAGCAGGAGTCTCATTTTGAAAAGATACATTAATGCATTTAAAATATGTGTATTACAGCATCAATCATGCCATTTATTATCCTGAGCAATTACACACTTGTAGAAGGAGGGTTAACTCTTTCTGGATCAGCATATGGGAAGGATATACCCAGATATAATTCTAAACATATTTTTCATATTTTCCATAATGAAACCTGACCATCATTGTGGTAAAAGGAAAATGACCCACTATTTGTGGATCTCCTATGCAAAAATTACCCTAGATACGTTACTGCTTTATGACATATTACTTTGCCATACATATGGTATTTTGCTCATAATGAAGCTATATTTTCTTTCTGAGGTGATATTTACATTCTACTGATAGGAATCAATTGATTACCAGAAGAAGTGAGGCTTGATCTGCTTAGCCACTAAAGTAGAACATCTCATTTAAAAGTAGACTAGATTTTCTTGAACTGCACTGCTCTTTATTTTTTCCTATTATTTTAGGAAATTTGTTAATGTGAACTCCATGCTAAGATGTTGCTTTTAGAATGTTATTTCATAGTATTTTAAAATCTTGAGAACATTTGATAGGGATAATCCACTGGAAAGTTTGTTACAAGTCCAATTAACAAGAATTAGGGGCATGTAATAAACATAAGTAATTTATCTCGTAGGGACATAACTAAAAGAGTCATAGCCATTTTTATGAGTAGTCAGCTGGCCTGTGAGACTATTACAAATGAGAAACCATATATTAAATTATTTTTTAATCATTTACAAACTTTTTTCATAAATGCTTCTTAATATAAAATGTGACTAGTCACTTTTTCATGGTGTTTCCATGGAGACTATACTTACATATAGGAATACTGTCAACTTGTAGAGTACCACAGCCAGGACATAATAAAAATATACATTATGAGGAATAATAAAGAGCAGCAGTGATATGAAGAAATATTTCCATATTGGTGTGCTGATGATATCATAAATGAGGTCATTCAAATGCTTTCGAAGAAATTTATTCCCTTATCCCTTGTATTTTTTAATGTATCTGAAATAAGATCTTTGCCCTTCACTTCAATTTTGAAATCAAACCCCTCTGAACATTTCTCAAAGAAAAAAATTCTGCTTGTTTAAGGTTCTGAATTGCTCTGTAGAATTGTATGAGACAAATGAACAAAAAACCCCAACAACTTAAAAGAAGAATAAAAAACTCTATATTTAGAAGGGACAATTTTACCATACAAGTATTTTAAAAGGTTTTTGGTATCTGTTCAGACTTAAGGGTTTCTTTAAGAAGATCCAGTATCTCAGTCAGAAGCACCAGATTTAGATGTTAACAAGCTGGTTTTTTTGTTTGTTGTTTTTTTGTGGTTTTTTGTTTGTTTGTTTGTTTGTTTTTTCTATGGTGGTGGTTTTAGATGAAAATTATACTCATCAGATATATCTTAGGGTGCACATGTAACTAGAGAGTGAAAGGCAAATTTGGTATGTATACCTAGACATGTTCTTTACTCCAATTTCTTGAAACCCAAAGACTGATGGTTTTGCTTACATTTGTTTTAATTTGTCTACTCCAAACCACCTCCTACTCACAAAGCTGATTACTCTGCCTCAGGCATCCTTTGGGTTGGCAAGGAAAGAGTAAGGATATTTAATGCAGTGTGATAGGAGAGTTGAAAGTAAAGCAAGCCAGTGAAATGGATTCTTTATAGCAAGTGAGATCATGTAAAAATGAACTTTGCATATGGAGTAAAAATATACTACACTGGCACTGAGCCTATGGGATTTTTGTGTTTACACATAGTTTATGTAATTTATTAAATTTCATTTTGCCTGTACATGGCTTGTAACACTGGAATTGAGCAGCACATTGCAGCACCAACTGGTATTTTACAAATAGGAAAGGTAAGGTGAAAATGAAAAATGGGGAGGGGAGAATACACGTAAGATCTAATTTTTACAAGGGACAAGAAAAGAGTCATCGAGTGTTATTTAGCATGTGAAATCAGTGAAACATATCTATATTTGCCTTTTATCCACGTGTAGATATATTTATCCTTCCACAGGTTTCTGAGAAAATGTGTCACTGCACATGAACTGCAAGGTAACAAGCTTGCTTTGCAAAAATGGGGTCTTCTGTGGTTGTGCTGCAAGTTTGTTGCAAAATCCTTCCTGCAATTAGCTGAAAAAAACTTTCAAGTTCCCAGTATCATGTCATTCCCCATCCCAGTTTGTTCCCTATGTGTTTCAAACCAGTTGGCCGCACTTTTTTTTTTCTGGTGTGTTGAATTTGTCTAACAAACATCAGAATGAAATATTTTTGAAGATGCAATGAGATTGTCCACTTTTAAACTGCATTAGGTGTTTTACCTAATATTTTTCTTCAATTCTTTTGTTTGCATCAGTCTCCATACTGATTTTAGAACTAATCTTTTGGATTTTCATGTACACATTCAAAAAAAAAGAAAAAAAAAAAGGAAAAAGAAAAAAGAAAGAACTCAGCATTTCATAAACACTTTGGAATATAAATTCTTTCTAGAATATAAACTTCTTTCTAGAATATAAACCATTATTACACTATGAAAGCATGTGAAAATATAGTGGAACTCAAAGCCATGACTTCCCATGAGAATAGGGACCTTCAGTGCCTGGATCTATATGTGTGCAAATTTAGAATATTGTTTGGTTTTTTTTTTACTTACGTGCAAATTTGCATCAATTGCCAGAAAGTTCACTGATTCCTCATAATATTGCCAGATTGTTTTCATTAAAAATCTTTACACAAAGCTAGCAACAAAAATAAAAAAAGAGACAAACAACTCAGTTGCTATATGATTGCTATATATTTAACTTTTCTTAATTATATAGGACACACAAAAAAATTGCTTCATACACTGCAATATCAAACTAAATTCTGCTACTTAATTTCTAAATTACTCCAGGAAGTCCCTCATCAAAGTATGCAATATGTAAAATACTGAATATGTTATGATGTTTGTGATGATAGCATTTGTAAATAATTCTTTTGAGTCATATACCTGTGTTATTACAAGCTTGAGCCTTCAGTGCTTACATTTTCACCTCAGAACTTGTGTGAACTCAGTGCAATGTGAACTATAGTATAGAGAGATGGCTCCTAGTGTGTGTTAACTACATGTGTGCTAAGAGCCACATGCTCTTTCTTTCTGAAGAGCTTGTGAGTGGTTTGTGAAATGGCCTCCTGGCATTGCTGGGTTTTAAGGGAATGGTTACCTGGGAACAGACTAGTCAGTGGAAGCTTTTTAGTCTCTTTAGCAGTAATTGATTTAGTATTTATGTATTGCTGCCAGAATGGTTTCGGTGTCCTATAGACACTCTGGGGATAGGGCTGCTGGTTCTACTGAACTACTTTGAGCTATGAAACATTGTTAGTCCTATTCATTTTCATTTATTGTCTGATGTAGACTACATACTGAATGGTACTATTTGAATTGAAACACCAAAGAATACACTAGGCAGTTCATACAGAATGTTTGTTGCAAAGTCTGAAAAAGCTGTGACAAACGTCTACAAGATTTGCCTACATATTTTAAAAATTAATTGGAGGTTTCTTTAGAAAGACAGACATTCTAAAAGCTTATGCATATTTCTTTGCAATCCTTCATGAAAATTATATTTATTCACCCAGTCTTATGTCTCACTTTGTCTAGGAAAATTAAATTAAATGCCATAAACACAGACAGCTAATGCTGACACTTCAACAAACATCATTCATTTCAAAACAAGCCCACATCTCTTTGGCTTTGACAATCAGGAGTCAATCCATTTCTTTCCTTTCCTTACCATTCCACCTTATATCTAGCTCAGTATTTGGTGAAATTGTGTGCACAATTTGCAGTAGAGTTTTCCATATTGCCTCCTTTTCTTCCTAATTAATCACAGCTTCTGCTTGGGCACTAAGCCATGTCGTCTGCTCTTTTGAAAATGCATTCTTGGAAAAGTATGGGTATGGAGATTAGTCCCAAGCCACTCAAGACACAATCCACATATTGTCTGATTACAGTGGGGCAATATGTGGTTAAAAAAAAAATGGTTGGATTACCATTCTTCAGGTTTCTGACATGCATAGGTCGTATTATTCAAAAAGTCAATTTTAAAATGTTTTCTTGGCTTCCAAGAAACCTTTGTGGTGGGTTATACTGTGCATCCTTAATCAAAAGTCCAAAAGCAGAAATTCAAAGGACTGGACTATTTTTTCTTTTTGTCTTTTTTTTTTTTTTCTGCAGCCATTTTAGAGGAGTTTTTGTTGTTGTTGTTGTTTGTTTTGTTGTTGTTGTTGTTAAAAAACCTTTTATACCACGAAAATATTCTTAGAAAGGATGAGAGAGGAAAACTCTGGAATTTATTTTAATTTACTCATGCTCCAAAATAAGCATCATTTCTGCGAGGACTGACAGAATCAAAAAACTCTATCATCACATTGATCCCCTTTCTGCTCGATTAGGGTTCACTGCTAAGATGGTGCAGGCACCCTGGGGTCAGGCTGCAGGCTGTGCCCAGCTCTCACCGAGTGCAGGGCATCAGCCAGGAGCACACCCGTGGGAGGTGGGCCCAGGTACAGGAGCTCCTTCGCTTAGTGACAGGATGTGGGTGGGTTGAGGACTATCAGGGAGTGGGAGAGGGAGATGGATCACTGGAACCATATCCCGCCTTCCCTGAGACAGGCCAAACAGTCAGACAAGATACATAACACAGAGGATTCCCTTTCCCATCTCCATCTTACTGAACATAGTGAACAGAAGGAGAGGGGGGAATGGTGACAAGTTCCTGCCCAGCACAACTGGTGCATCCCCTCGGCAACAACCCCACCTCCCCAGGTACCCTTGCTTAACAGGTATGAGGCCCTGCGAGTGAAACCAAACAGTAACAGGGATGGAGATTCATGTATCTTACAAATGTTGCTGAGATTAAGTTGGCCTTTGCCCTACATCAAAACTACTTCTACAAATTAAAAAAGATGGGTCATTGTCACAGGGGTCTCCCTTCTGAAGGGAACAGAAGACCCACTATGAAGACTGGACCCACTTCTTAGGGCAATCTGCTGCCTCCCTGGGGCCTGGGTTAAAGAGGTGGTGAGAAAACTTCCTACCCTGGTAGAGCACTCAGATTATTAACTGTTATTGACTTCTAGTACTTTCTCCTGTCCAATCTAAATATAAGTATTTAAGCTCCAAACTGTCAAAGCTTGTGAACAAGTATCAGAGAATAGGTTCTCTGGGGAAGAAAATTATTCATCTTTATTTTGATAAAACTACAGGTGTCATTTTTTTTCATTTATTTTAGTCATCTTCTTCATTGTTTCTACAGAAGACACTTTAAAAAATATATTGTTATTATTTAAAACCTCAGTTGCTTGATTTTATTATCCTTAATGTTGTGGCTTAAAAAGAAGTTACTTGTGATGCAGTCTAAACCTACATCCTTGATTTTAACTTCTGTTCTCTCTATGGTTTACATTTCAGGCTACACAATAATTCCCAGAATATAAATGCAGAATTGAAGGGACTGAGCCTACCTTGTTTTTTTTTCCTTGCAGCTGTAGTAAACATATGTATTATATCCATTTTCATGCCTCTCTGTTCCTCCAGGCAACAAATTATAGTTTTTCTTCAGGAGGCCTGAAAATAACTTTTGATAGGGGTCTCATTATTTCTTCCTTTACTGGGACAGAAGTTCCCTCTAATTTTCTTCATCCATTCTACTGACTCCAGTACACTTATAATTTTTTTTTTCCACTGCTTTCTGTTAATCTGTTGTCATACTGGTTTATGCCTCATTTTCTGTACTCTTAAATTCAAAGTAGAACTGAACTTACAATTCACTGTGTCATCTGTGCTGATGTGAAGGCAACTGCATTGTTCTCAGTCTGTTACTTGCAGCATCATATTCATCATCAGAGATCCCTGTTACTCGTCACCACTGGTGATTCTATTCCTATTTCATGATTCTATTCCAGATGTTCCTTATATTCAGCACCATATTTCCTTTCTTCATCATTGACCAAACTATATTTTTCTGACCATGCTTTACAGCATGTTGCCCCACACTTTAAACTTCGAAAAGCTGAAATGCTCCAAGCTAGAGTACATGAAGTTCCACTTCAACATGAGGAAGAACTTCTTTACTGTAAGAGTTGTAGAGCATTGGAATAGACTCCTCGGAGAGTTTGTGGAGTCTTCTTTTCTGGAGGCTTTCAAGACCTGTTTGGATGCATTTCTGAGTGATCTGCTCTAGTTTTGTCCTGCTCTGGCAGGGGGGTTGGATGCGATGATCTTCAGAGGTTTCTTCCAATGCCTAACATTTTGTGCTTCTATGATAACTCTGCTCCAGTCTCCTTTTTCTCTTTTAACACCGCACTCTGCCTCTCATGTGCATCACTGTCATCATTCCCAACGTCCCAGAGCCCACTGTGGCAGGACTCTGAACCTCACGGTCCTGCGTGCTCCACCCCTCACACCCTTGTACCTGCAATTCCTGCATCTTGCTGTGGAGATTTTCCCCTGTAAAGCACATGCCACTGATTTTTGAATTACCTCTCCCCCCTTCCTTTTTACCTCTTTGCAGATTTTAGCTTGTAAACTTATGCTAAGGAAAGAAATGGGGCTTAGTAGATGAGATGAGTTATTTTAATAGTCAATAACATAAATACACAGGTTTAGCAGCTAATTAGCCTGTGCAGCAGCTGGACCTGAACACAGCATTCTTCATGGAGCAGTGTTTACTTCATGGGCAAGAGCAACCAATGGAGAGACTGAGTGTACCCTGCTGCACCTATATAGTTACTCTGGAAAACACATTTGGATGGACCACTTCATGCACTGGAGAGGATGTCCTGAAGAGGATGCTCATCTAGGAAGATTCCTGTTGCTTCCCTTCCCATCCAGCCACTATTGCATTTTTTTTTTCCCTTTTCATTCTTCCTCTCTCTCCTTCTCTTCCCCTGTCCTTTCTGTCTTTTAATTTTTTTCCTCAGAAGTAACTTTTTGTTGATGGATGTTATGAGCTATGTACACTGAAAAGAAATCTTTATTCATGGAAGCTACTCTCAGCATTTTTGTGCAACACTCATTTATTCCACTGAATTTAAGGAGGCTGAATAAGAGAAGGATACATATCACATTTACTAGAACTTTCTTGCTTCTAGCAATAGAAACCTCCTATATAAATTCATATATACAAATATTTACTGCATTTTTTGAGTTTTCAGAAGTCTGTAGTAATAGTAAACAAGTGATTTTCTTTGCAAAATCTTGTGTAGCCCAGTTAGTCAGATGACTCAGCTCCTGCAGTATTGATTCAGCTCTCACAGTTTATTTCAGATGTCTGAAGTTTTGTAGAATATGCCATAGCATGTGACCCAAAATGATGTGTGATTGATCTGTGATTGTTATTTGCTGTTCACTGTAGATTTATGCCTACATATTTGAGAATATCAGATCAGTTCAGTTTGAGGCTTTACTTCTCTCCTCGCTGAGCATTGTGGTGCTTGTTCTTGTTAAAGAACTGAACGAGAAATTTCAGAGAAACATTAAAGTTGTCCTTCCCATTGATCTACTTTTGGTAAGTATGAAAATAACTATCAGACTTTCTGCTTACAAAGCTTTCAGTGGTTCAAATTATCTGATGTAGTTTACTGTGCACTCTATAGTTTCCTTCTCACACCTGCCACTTATTAACTGGCCAGCTAATTTTCATGGCTGTATGTTAAATGTAAGAACAGGAAATAGTTTGGCAAAATAATTAAGAAAGAAATGGCATACGTTCCTAATTTGTATAATATTTTTCACGTGTTTACTACTTCCTACATAATCGCAAAAACACGAAGCTTACAATATTAAAGTGTAAGAAGTTTGAAATAGAAAATGAAAAGTGATTGGCACATTGTAACTCCAGACAAGTCTTGCGTTGGGTAGTTTTGGCTTAGATGCTTCTTCTTATTTATCTGCAACAAAGTTAAAGAGCTATGTTATTGCTTTCTGTAACAGTCCTTAGACTTTTCCTTTCACGTGGCATAGGCTAGGTTGAAATGAGCTTCTGCATTTTAAATCCCTGCTTTAAGGATTAAGCTGTAGTCAAATAATCAGCAGCAAGACAAAAGGTTTCTGGTTTTCTCTAGATTTCTGAAAGAAAATTTAAATAATGAAGGGCAGGTGCTTTTCAGAGTGGGCCCTCACAATCACTCTTCTTGTTGGAAAAAGTTATTTGCAAAATATTTTTTCTTGGGCAAAATGCTGTAAAATGAGGTAGTATGGTTTTGGTCTCTGCTTTAAGATCTGTTTCTAAATAATACTGGATAAAATGTACGAGCAAACTGAGGATCATGGACTGCAACCTGTGCCTGTTCTGTTGGGATTTGTCTGCTCATCTCATAAAAAGTACACGAAGTGAGTTTGAACCTCCTCAGGCCCAAAATTTCCACTTGCTCAGCAAGATCTATACCTGCTGGATCAGAAAAATAAGAGGCAGACACATCTACTGCTGTGTTTTGTGAAGTTGAGGCTGCCACTCTGGATTAGATGTGCTTGGAGAACATCAGCTGAATCAGACCATTCAGGAACACCTAAATTATGAATTATTTTAACCTGCTCATGTGAATGGAAGTGGTCTGGGGTGTGTGCTGCATAGAGACAGTTTGGACACTGATTGGCAAGGTTCCTGAGGCTTTACAGAGACTTGAACAGATCCTTTTCATTAACATAGAATGTATAAACACCACTATTGTCCTTCTTCAATCATCTTTTGTAATTTCTTTATTGTGTCCAGATCTTAGTTCCTTTTGATTCTCTTCCACATTTGCAAAAATTTTTGTATATTGTATTTCCCTGTCTTACTGGATTGATCTAAGGATAAATGCATGAATACTGTCATGTGCTTAGGTATGGCAATAATAGGGACCATGTGAGGAGCTAAAAGCAATAGAAACATAACATCTTTTTCTGTGTTGAATCAATAGATAATTGTTACATCCGTTGCTTGCTACTATGCTGATATGGAATTCGTCTATGGGCTAGAAGTTGTGGGACATATTCCTGAAGGGTAATGTGCTTTTTATTAGCTTGTGGCTTTTAAATACTTCTGAGAACTGTCTCTGAAGAGGTCAAAGTAGTTTTCTGAAATACAAAATGGCAAAAATCTATTCTGTTGATTTCCAGCTTCCTCAAATACTCTCACAGCTCACACACATGTTAACAAGGTATATTTGTGTAGATATTATTATAATAATGCAGACTTCCTCGTACATTTTCATAGCTTTTTATTACTCTATGGAATAAAAAGTAGGTAATAAGTACCTGGTGATGGCAGATCAATGTGTGACAGGAGGGCAGCTAACTCTCTACAAGATTATTGCAGCCTGCTTTTTGAATGTTGCCTTGGGTTATTGTAGCAGAAAGGACTTGCAATGTGATGAGGCTTGTAGATGACTACATTGTGTTCTTTTCCAGTCACTTATATACATTTTTCTCTATGACCTTGAAGAGAAGGAAAAAAAATCTTCCGTGTAATTAGCTGGAAAGAGAAATTAGATTAGATGTCAGGAAGAATGGTCAAACTCTAAGGGCTGGTAAAGAATAGCATGGCTGTTGTGTAATCTCCCCTTTGGAAACTAGAGGGTTTCCCTAAAATATCACAAAATACATGTCCAAGACAGCATGAGTGCATGTGTGGCAGCTTGCAGTGCTAGAATATAGTAAGGGAAGCTGCTGAGAAAGAAAATTGGTTTTAAGTATTTAGGGCATGCTATTACATGCTATGTATCTGAGAACAAAACAGGGCTAAGTGTGCCCTTTCGATACATGGTATGAACAGTTAAATTGTATTTCTGCAGATTTAATCAGGAGCTTATTTTCTCTTCAACCTCTCATGAGAATATTCTGTAATGTTGAAAAACAGAAGCAGAGCCCGGATCATTCCTACATAGTTTTAGGCATTTACCTGAAATATGTAACTGCCTTGTCAGTGGAGAGTGTTAAAATCAAGTCCAGTTTGGCTCTTAGGTGGTGTGGTTTGCGCTCTGGAGAGACCGAAGGGTTTTTTTTGTGGAGTAGAGACACAATCTGGGGTGCTTCAGTTCTTAACTGAGGCATTTCATTGCAGTCACTGTTAGAAGGTCTCCATTAGATGAAAAAAATATCCATACTGTCCATGACCTACCGGAATACTGAATAGTTTAAAAGGTTTAAATCAAGGAGAGACAAGTATAAAATGAAGTAGTATACAGTAGAGCCTCTTCTACTGAATATTACAAAATTAGGGAATGGTTGATGATTTTATCTGTCAGTGAGGGAGCTAATTAAAAAGATTCCTTCATAATTTCTTAAACTGAAGATTGCAAGTGGAATAGCCCATCTGAAACTTCAATCTACAAATTCTCCTCTGCAGTTCCCCACAGACTTAGATCTTATTGATCTAAAATATTGAAAAAATCACCTTACAAGTATTACAGAAAATTAGCTGTGCATGCAAAGATTGCTCCTCTTGTATTTTCCTGAATTTGAGGTATATCAAGGCTACGTATCAGGTTTTGAAAATGAAAGGGCTGTCTATTTTTTTATAGATTACCATCACCGAAAGCACCACCTATGAACATCCTGCCTGAAGTAGTCACGGAAGCTTTTGGAGTAGCATTGGTTGGTTATGTAGCATCTCTAGCTCTTGCCCAAGGCTCTGCTAAAAAGTTTAAATACACTGTGGATGACAACCAGGTAAAGCTCTTTCTCCTTGTTGCTTCAGCATTATGAAAATCTATTACAGATGAATCCTGTAATAGATAATCCTGTAATAGATGAGACAGCTTCTGCTCTGGCAGCTGAGCTCTTCAAGACAAGCTAAGATGTTAAACCAGCCACAAATTAAACAAGCAAAGCAGCTCCAAACACAAAGCAGGTACTTATATCCCCAGGACATATCTGATGTTATAAAACAAAGCTTATGCAAAGTAGAAGACTCATCTGAAATAAAGGTTTATTTGTCTAATAGAAGCAGGGTGGGTTCAGAGACTGCTGCCAAATTTACAGCCATGGGACCTTTCTGGGCAGAGCTCCACTTTACAGGGGACACAAATATAAGTGAGATGTTACTTTCCTCATTACCCCACTACTCATTATAGTGGGTGGGCAACTCCAAGCCCACTGGAAATCTACAGAGAATAATTTGAGCACTGTGATAAACGCTAAGTTTTAGATAACTGGCAATAGTTCTGTGTGCTGAAAATGCTGCCTCCACTTTTCTCTTATGTGGGTTGGGATAAACAGCATGAGGTTGATGAAGAACAGTTGCTTTTGCAGCTGGAAGTCTATTTGAACACCCTTTTTAGACAGGTTAGTCTTACTACATCAGTTTGTGTCCTTTGCAACTCTTACGCCGTTGGAAAATACGGTGGGAATGTCCTTGTCTACTCAGGTCTCTCAAATATTTTTCAGAATGAATACATTGTGCCATGAATTTCTGTTGATGCTTCAGAGACATGTTTTCTAGGGATCAGAGGGAAAACACTTTGAGTTTCTTAATACAGGTCAGACTTCAGGGCAATGTGCTGCATTGTCTCAAGAGCACTCCATGGAGCACAGCAACCTGTATGTCTTTTGGCACCTTTGGTAATCTTGTAGTTTACACACCTTAGTTTGAAACTATGTCTATGTCTGCATTGAATAATGGAGCAAAAGAGCAAAACCTCCATGAGAAGAGAGACTACAAAGGTAGGTGCAGCTGTATTGCATTCAGGTGCCAGGCACAGGGCTCTGCATGGTCGCATGTGGGTTTGTGAGGCTGTCTGGGGACCTTTCAGGTGGTCCTGTAATGTGAAGACAAACTTAGGATCAGGTGTAACCCTGGCTGGATACAATACTGTTTGTGTCCTAAGCACTTCTAGCAGTACTGAGGTCTTTTCTTATACATTGCCCTCGGCAAATGAACAAGCTCCTTATAGTCTGGGGAAGAAGACTGGTGCCAGGTAGCCAAATTGGGGCACTTTCACAGCGACCACTGTTCAGCTGAGGCTGCAGATACAAGGTGTCTTCTCCACTTCTCCAAATCTTTGTTCAGACATGTCTGCATATTGACTGTGAATAAACACCAAATGTATTTGTAATGAAAGACAGCATGCAGATAGTATTACTACCATACTTCACTTTCACTAAAGCATGCTCTAAAAAAAAAAAAATCAGTGGCTGTCTTTTCCAGTAGAGTCATAAGCCAGAAACAACCTGGACACTATCCAGATCCCACTACTTGAGACTCTGGCTTGTTAAAAAGCAGATGTGGATTAAGATGTAAATATTTTGGCTGAACTTCATCTTCAAAATTTAGCAATACCATTTATTTTGTGAACAAAATGTGCCTCCTGCTTTTGATGAATGTGGTTGAACAGCTTTATCATTCAAATTAGTTCTGAGTTGTGAGAAGAAATATTATGTTGAGAGATCTTTTATCATGTACATATGTGATTTTTTTTTTACCTCTCAAAAATATGGCCATCCTTTGTCATTGCTAATATTTACTCCTTTGTTGGCAAGAAGCATCGAAATGACAAAACAATAGGAAAAAACCATATTCTATTTAACAACTTTGCAGGAATTTTTGGCTCATGGCCTCAGCAACGTGATTCCTTCATTTTTCTTTTGCATACCAAGTGCTGCAGCGATGGGAAGGACGGCACTTTTATACAGCACGGGTGCCAAAACACAGGTAAGGTGTTACACCTAAGTACAGAGCAGAATTAAGGCTATGTTTCTGATCACTGAAACCTCTCCCAGTTTATCTATTGCTTTCCCTCTGTCCTGGGAAAAGGTACTCTCCTGTCATTTGTAACAATGGAATTACATCTGATCAGCAGCTGTCTTACTAGAATTAATGGTTCCACTTATTAATCTTTTCCTGATTAATTCAATATAAACTCTAAAGTCTGTGGCAGTAAAGATAGGTGAGTTGTGGTGTCAGACTGCAGGAAACTACACAGAAGCCCTTTCAGGTTTGATGTGAATTTGTCAGCACTGTAACAAAAGTGCCCTCTAATGGTGTTAACTGCATTTAATGGTACAGACAAAACTGAAGTTTTAGAAAGAAATCAGATTTAATTTAGTGCTTCTAGCTGATTTTCAGAGTAAACTGAAAGTAATTGGTAATGAGGTACAACTCTCAAGGCTAAGTACGGTCCATAGCTGTTTCTTCTTGTCCTGAAATTATTTCTCATGCAGATACCACGATACTAAGAAATGATATGGGGCTTTGTTTCAAAACTCTACATGTTAATTTCTTGTTAATTAGCCTACACACCACTTTGAATTGAAAATAGTTTAACTACCTTTGCTATTGGCTATTTCATACCTTTGGGTTGGATTCGGTATCGTACCATACTCACACACATCCTCTTCTGTTCACGTATCGACTGATAGAATGGGATTCAAGATATGAAAAGGAAAAAGAAACCACCGTAGTTTTATTTCAAGGTAGAAGTTCATAGTAAAAATAACAATTATCTGCTTGGTGTTATCCATTGGTTTTCCAGTGTAGGAGAGTCTACATGCAAAAGTTGAGAGTACTTTAATAAACATAAAATTCTCTCTCCTCCCTTCTTTTTGGAAAGCAGCACATCCACTTAATCCTCTTCTTTTGAGGCTATCTAGGTGGAATGGAGAGAGGAAAAAAGTGTCACTAATAAGCGATGGCCAGATTTTAGGCAAAAAGAAGAGTGAGAGATCGCTTTGACTACATAGAAAGTAGTCACTTTACTTTGGCAGACATCAAGCAAGAAAGAGCCTTTCAGGGGCCCAGAGCAGCCCTTATTTTTCTCCAATGTCTATACCTGGGATCAGTGATGTCCTTTATTCTTCAGTGATATATTTTCCTGGGAGAAAACAGAAGTGAGGGACTGTATCCTTCAAATAGAATCAACACTTTTTTTTTTTTTTTTTTGGCTTTTTGGGAAGGCAGAAAGAGGGAAAAGAAGTTCCTTGTGACTTACCAGCAGATTTTGTGTCATTTTTTTCCCCCTGTAAACGCTCTGTCTATCCTTCTTGATGGTATTTTTAAGTACACCATGGCTTTAATTTTCTAGTGTTTTAACAACTTGTCTGGTTTTGTTTTTAACAACTTGTCTCTTAAAATGGAGCCTAATTATTTTAGTAAAGAAACATATTATCAATATAAAAATAAAGTGAGCATCTGTCTACTTATCATCAAAAACCTTCTGTGAATCTGGACTGTATCTTAATGAGACCAGAAGAACCATACTTTGTGAGCAGTCAGAGTGGAGTAGGAAACTCCAATTTTACTGTAGCTTTCCATCAGATTAATACCATATAATGCTGTGAAGAAACATGTAATTCTCAGACCTTATATTTGTCTGGTTTCATGTAACCTGCATTAATTATAATTTTTAATGTATCTATATATATGTAATTGTTCCTACATTTTCCAAAGTAGAGTCCATTGATATTAATATGAAATCATTGGTGGCTTCTGACTTAACACAACAGATTCCTTTCAGTGTTGATCCCAGTATAAAAAAAAAAACCCGAAATCTTCTCTTGTGCAAAAAGGGTGACACAGTTCTCCCTATATAATTTTTGCTCGGTGTTATGACAGATCTGTTATTTAGTGCAACACAGAGCACACGGCTAAAAATATATTACAGAGTGACAGTGGGTGCTGCGAAACTTCTGAGATGAGACATTGCAGAGACATGCTCCGTTTAATAGCAATGTGTGTAAGTGATGCTGTGGTCTGTGTGCTGTCAGCAGGGTCAAGCACAGATGTTATCTCTTACTAGGTTTTCACTGTAGTTGGCTGAAGGTAATCAGCAGAGATTAAAACTGAAAGGATATGCATCTGCAATCCACAGATATGCTAATAGATAACATCTTAAACATCTCAGTCTTTGTCTACAATATGTGATAATTAGTGCTTTTCACATAACGTCTTGTGTTGTTTGGTCGGGTTTTTTTTTTGTTAGACCGAATGATCTGCTGTCCCTGCTTACTGTTTTAGGTGGCTTGCCTCATCTCTTGTGTATTAATTCTTGTGGTGATCTATGCAATTGGACCTATGCTGTACTGGCTGCCTATGGTATGTTCCTTATCTTTCTTTAAGATTATGTTAAAATTTTTCTAATGACAATTTCTGTCAGGAAAAGATAGTACTGCCTCTAAACCAGATCTGTTTAATTTCAATGGGATTAAAAATAGTAAGGGTACAGCAAGTATCAAAATCAAAAATAACAGTGGTGACAACATAATACATACAGATTTTACACATATATAGTTGCATATATATAGTTGTATATATAGTTGCATATATAGGCTATCACATAAGTATATAAGAAAGCATTTCTCTTCTACTTACTTTTGGCACAGTTTATGAAAAATATGCATCCAGATTGCCGTGGATTTGTAAATTGTCAAAATGTGGTAGAAATTAATGAAGATGAACGATTTTTCTCCAGTTATGCGTATGATGTATGACCTTGCTTTTCAAATAAACTTCACACAAATGATTGCAATCTAAGCTCAAGTACAGAAAGTTTATGAGGTATTCTTATATCTCTGTCATGGAATACATCTCCTACACTAAGACTCAATATGGTTTCTTTACACATAAGCTATATATATCTGGCTTTTGGAGTTACAAATTAATAGCTAATTATTGGCTCCAAAAATTATCTAGAATTCTTTCACATTTGTCTATGAAATTTTAATGCAACTGTGTTTTAGATTTATTTTGTGCTATTGTTTACACCGTGTCACAGGAAGGTTCTTACCTTTCAAACACAGATCCTTTTATAGCTTACGCTCACCACGCAAAGTAAGGACGTTTGAAGAGGAGTGCACAATGTGTCCTTTTTCTTACTATGCTGCTTTCCTTCCTTCATTGTTTATATCGATTATATGTACATTTTGACTGTTTTTTCCCCCATATTTAAAAAACCCCAACCTTTTCCTATGTTTCTTTCTTGACATTTTATCTTTCCTACTATGCTTTTTTCAACCTTTCCCACTTATGCACTTCAAGCCCATCACTTTGTATTCCATCCTTTTTGGCTTCAGATGATTTCTTCATCCATCTCCATCCTCCTTCTGATTTGGAGAACAATAAATTATTTTGTTTGCCACAATGTTACTGGATTTTTTTGCTCTAGAGGCCTTGCCTAGGTGCTGAAGAGGGGGATTGAAAGTTCTTCACCGTTTAGGACTTAAGTGCTGATTTGCTTCTGAGTCCCTTGGACTATGGCAGAATGTAGCTGGTCTGGTGATGCATGGAGAGTCTTGGGAAGTCCTGGAGCTTACATCATTTTTCTCACAATTAGGAGGCTTTTAGATTGCCTTCAGGAAAACAAAAATTGGGTTTGACACTGTTACACTTGTGTCACAAGGACACCTATGTTTATCCCATGTTTGAAACACTAACTTCAGTCTTTCGATAACTTCATTATAATATATTAAAACCCCCCCACATTTGTTTCCACTACCAATTCTGCAAATAGTTTTTCATTTCTTTGCAGTGTGTGCTAGCAAGCATTATTGTTGTGGGCTTGAAGGGGATGCTACTGCAGTTCCGTGACTTGAAAAAATATTGGAATATGGATAAAACAGACTGGGTAAGTGAAACTTAATCTAAAGAGGTTTTCCTGAGGTTCTTTCACAAACACCTGCTAAATGAACTTTAATAATACTGTGGCCCTAGAAGACATAAGGGCAAGCCATTATTATTAGGGATTTTTGTGTGCTATCAGCTTAATTTCTCTCAGAATACCAGCATTTGTAATGTCAATTGTAGTAAAAAAAAATAGAATTTTAGCAAGTGATAGAGAATCAAACCTAATTTAATGCTGAAGATGTGTATACAGAGTAGGTTCATCTAAGCAGATGTGTATCCAGTTTGGTATGCTTTCTCTGGATGGTTAGCATGTTTTTACTACTGTAATATTATTGAAGAGTATCTTTGTCCTCTGAGGATATGAATGACTGTGCAGGACAAACAGAACTAGAGATGCAGAAAGATACATGTCCTAGGGTGTTGTAGGTAAATTGCCTTAACTCTCTCAGATTTTGCAAATAGAATATTGATTGATCATAATGGAAGATTCTGAAGTTTAAAAGGAAGAATACATCAGAAAAAACAGATAGATGGAAAGAGGCATAGTATGAAAACCTAATGCAAAGTCTGTGCATTTGCACAGAATTCATAGCAAATATTAAAGATGAGTCCATGTTAGGAAGACTTCTAGATTTTCCTTTGGAGGAAGTTTTTTAATGTAGTGGCTAAATAATAGAGCAAACCCCTTTATCTACTTACATAAATACATACTGACAGCCCACAAAGCCTTTAGAGCTTCTCTTTATACAGTTTTCAGTTAACAAATATCCAGAAAGTTATTTTTGCCATATAGTTTTGTGGCAGATATGGTTTATTGGAGGTAATACTGGACTCCGTTGAACTCACCAGTAGTATTCTACAACATTGTTCAGCGATGTGAGATTTTTCCCATTTCCTTACAAATGACTAGAGTTTTTGGGTTTTTTTTTGTTGTTGTTGTTTGGGTTTTTTTTGTGTGTGTGTGAGGTTTTTTTTGTGTGTTTTTTTTTTTTTTTTTTATAATCATCTAGAATAAAAGCTTTATCTTTCCTCTCTACAAGAAGGACATTGAGGTGCTGGAGAGGGTACAGAGGTGGCTGCCAAGCTAGTAAAGGGTTTGGAGCATGTCTCTTATGAGGAAAGGCTGAAGGATCTGGGGCTGTTTAGCCTTGAGAAAAGAAG
>JANIJG010024305.1:2783-23237 GCA_024611175.1 Megaceryle torquata | reverse complement strand
GGGGGGGGGGGGGGAGGGGGGGGGGGGGTGGGGGAGTGTGTCTAGAGCAATTCAAGCCTCTGTCTCTTTAAACATCCTCAAAGTGCTCTAAAGCTACAGGCTGCCCTTGCTCTAAGATGAAAAATGGATTTCCAGGATCATGCACTAAAGAGGGGGAGCCCGGCTTGTGAGAAAAAGGCTTCCAGACAGTTTCAGATTATCTGAAGGAGGGTGAAGGCATCTTTTGTGGAAGGATAAACAGGTCTGAAACCCTGCAAGTGGCTTATCCTCAGCTACACGGTGCGAGTGAAAAAACAAAACAGTCAGAGGATGAGGTTTATATTCTCCCCACACCGAGGTCAGTGCCTCCTTGATCAAATGCCATTTCTGATTGCGTGTCCACAGCGCTCCAAGTATTTGCCTCTTTCTTATTCAGATAATGCCAAAGAGCACGGCCAAAACCATGAGAGATGGGGAGCGTGACAAGGGCTGAAGGGAAGCAGATGGACGAGAGCTTGGCCGTGGAACAGCAGCCTGGCCACCAGCGTTTGGTAAGTCCCTCCCTGCACGCCAGCTCTAGGACTGTTCAGAAAGCAGCTCCGAGTGTTTTCAGCACAGTGCCCATGAATAATTAACCCAAACGAAACAACAAATAACGTTTCCTCATCAGCACGCCGTGTGGTCTCAGCTGCCAAAGGAGAAGCCGGGGTAAGACTGACTCAGATCCTGAGGGCAGTGAATCAGAGGGAAATGCCCATGAGAGAGGGACTTCTGCCGAGCTAATGAAGCAAGAAGGAGCTGAGGTGGACTTTGCTTAGGGCCCTAGATGGGGACATGGCACATCTGAGCCTCCTTCTGACTCCCTCACAGGATTCCTCAGTAAGTTGCTGGTCTTGGCCTTTTGTTTTCCTACGTGTAAGTCTGAGTTAATTTATTCTTCCCCTGCGTCCAATTCTTTGTCCATCCAGTGACTCAGGTTAGGGACTGTCTGGGCTCCTGAGCAGCTCCCACAGAGTGGGGCCCTGTTTTCTCTGTAGAAATACAGAGTAAGCCCCCTACGGACAGTCCTGGGGCTTGACAGCCTTTGTATTTCCAAAGGACAGAGACTGGTTGGTCACTGTCATGGTGATGACTTCACCTGACATTAGGGACTCAGTGTTACACCAAAACTGCCGCCTTCTTGAGCCAGGTTTTCTAAGGCAATGAGCCTCCTTGTGTTGTTCTTCCATCTGTATGCCAGTCCCCTCGCTCCAATAATTTCTAAACCAGCTGACCTGATTCAACCCAGTTTAATGGAAAGAGAGAGGTCTCACAGACCCAAGATTCCTGCAATTTTCATGAAAAAAACCCCCACCCTAGCAGCTGGATAGAAGAGAGACATTTAAGTTAATATCCTATTGAAGGAAAGGTAATTACACCTCTTGCTCCCTATCTATTTTGAGCCACAGCAGCCAGGTGACCAACTGGCATTTAGATACCAGCTGGTCAATCAGTACCTGCCCAGCTTCAAACCGGCTCCTGCGCTCGCTGCCCCTTCCCTGCGGAGCAAGGAGCTGTTGGAAGAGCTGAGGACTTTGCTGGGGAGCTCTGGAGGAGACAAGGGATACTACAGTGAGCTGGGTGCACCAAAAAAAGGAAGAAAAAATAAAAGCAGTTGTAATACACAAATCAGAAGAACGGGTTTCACCAGTTTCCCTGCTCACAGGACAACTTGAGTTTTAAGTTCAAACTTATTTTCAGGACAAAATGGATGTTTCTCTAATCACTACAGAACTTCCCCAGAAAATTTCAATGACTGGCAATGGTTTTACCAAATCCCCCAAACCTGAAATTTCTGTTTTTCAGCTGAAAAACATGCCTTGCTGGACTTTGCTTTGGCAATGAGAAAACATTTGATTCTTTTCTTTCTTTCTTTCTTTCTTTTTTCCCCCCCCCCAACAAAAGCATTTGAAGAAATGTGATGGAAAATGGGAGCTTCTCATTTTCCAGTTTGGGGTTTTGATTTTTGTCCTATTATTAAATATTACCCCAAGTACTTCCTTGGCCTTTGCACAGAAGGAGATTCTAAGACAGACAAAAACGTGAACAAAGTCACAGCCAAAGATCTTTCAGTCCAAGCAACTGAGATGGGCAAAGAATGGGATGGGACCAGGTATGGGAAGAGGGAATGTGACTTTTCCAAGGTCAACCAACGACCCAGGCTCCCAGGAGAGCACTGGTGCTGTTGGGTCTGCATTTCTGCCACTTGACCACGCGGCACGTCCGTCTGTCCTGAAATAATGAGTTTCTTGGAGCAGAGCCAGGACTTTCCTGAGTGCTCAGAAAGTGCCTCGCACAGCCCTAGGTGCAGCCATAAATAATAATTTCAATTAGAGTAATAATAATACTGAAGTGGAGGTGTCGTACTGAAGATGGGACACACTCAGCAACAGAGAACTGAATCTGTGCCCCTCTTCTGCTACAAAGGTAGAGTTTGCTTCACCGAGCTTGGGAAACCAGTATTTACTCCTCCAAACCTGATAATCACAGTCTTTTACTCTGCAAAAGGCAAACTGACCTGAGCAGAATTAGGTCCAGTATCTACTCTAACACCTCGTGCCTGTAGCTGGCAGCTCTGGCTGGCTCTGGAATGCTTTTTGCAGCTCAGGGGGAT
This sequence comes from Megaceryle torquata, assembly GCA_024611175.1. Classification (NCBI taxonomy): domain Eukaryota; kingdom Metazoa; phylum Chordata; class Aves; order Coraciiformes; family Cerylidae; genus Megaceryle; species Megaceryle torquata. The sequence continues at coordinate 20,605 of JANIJG010024305.1, read as the reverse complement.
ATCTGGAAAGAGTAAATTAATGATGGTGATGCAGGGAGCTGCCTGGACTAATACTTTTTTTTTTTTTTAGAGATAGGCTTTGATTGACACTTCAAATCTGCCTGACAATCTTTTATTCTAAGTGTAGTTGCTGCCTTTCTTCAGAGCAGGAAGAGCTGGTTTGGTCGCTGTCCTTCAAATGATGGATCTTATCACATGGGAAAAAGAAGGAAAGAAAAAAAACCCAGGCAAACCACCTGGAAACAGCACAGGTACAACATAAAAAGAGGTAAAACTAACTGGATCTATTTGATCTATTTCTGTTTTTTCCTTCTATGCCATAATCCAATGCAAGATATACAAGAAAAGACGCTATGTTCTGAGGAACAAGAGCTGACTCTTCTCTTGCTTTATTTGACTGTTCATTATGCTGTTGTTTTCCTTCTAGGGATTTTTTTAATGCTTTGCAGGTAGGACTCTGCATCCCTCCAGTGATGAGAGGGCTGGGGAATCAGTGTGGCAACCTCTTTTACTCCCTTGTTTCACACTGACTTTTATCCTGCCTGTCCTCCCCACACTGCCTCCTACTCCTCCCTTTCAGGTATCCTTGTGAAATACTCGTGAGCTGCTGGGATCACAGCATTCAGCTGCTCTCAGAAGAACTGATAGCTGCTTTTTACCCTATAATTTAGACATCTGGGGTTTACCTGAGTCTGGCCAAGAAGACTGGGTCTCCAAGAGGCAGATGCACACTTCAAATCCTCTTCTGGACCCACAGGTGGCAAAACGGGTCTCGCGTTGGAGATGTCCTGTCTCTCCTCGCTTGTCTAGGTCCATCAAAAACCAGCTGCAGAGTACAGGGCTGTTGTGGTATGTCCAAATACCAGGGAAGAACTGCTCTGAAATGGATGTTTTCCTTGTTATCTGTGAACACAGGTGTGGACAAGACCCAAGGACCAAAGCTGAGAGGTGGGTGTGCCAGCCTGGGCCTACTGCGAGCTGGAGCCATCTGCAGCTCCACATGCTGCACCACAGCTGGGATTCCTTCTCATCAGGAGCATTTATCTTTGGGATCCTGCTGTTGATGGGGTACCACAGGCAGGATTACCAAACCCCCTGCTGCATTCACCTCCACCTGGGAGCTAGCTGCTTCTTCTTGAGCTTCAGGAGCAGAAGACAAGCCCAGGCAGGTCACCTCCACCAGCTCCAGCAAGGCAGCTCAGGCTGAGGCACGTTTCAGCAGCTCTTCTGTGCTTCTCCTCTACCCGAGCTGTGGATGCATCAAGAGCTTCAGTTTACAGGGCCATCAGCCTGGCAGCTTTCCTCAGCACTAAATTTACTTTTTAAAGTTACATCAGTGTTGTACCCAGAGGGAGTGGAGGAACAGATGCAGCCTGTGAAGTCTGGCTTTAATTCACCTGCCTCATTTAATTTCCTGCCCTGCCTTCTAATCAATGAGTCTGCACTAGCAGCCCTGGGAATACAGAGGTTTTCTCATATACAGGAGAATTCAAGGCAGTGGCTGAGCTCTCGGGGTCTTGAGCGGGCTGCGTCGCGTCTCCTTTGAGGCTACTTCATTATGGATTTCCCTCCCCTAGAAGCACTCGCACGCACTCTCCGATCCATGGCAGCTGCAGCACATTTCCTTGCAGGGGCCGGTTGGCACAGGGTAGCTGTGCCACGTTAGCCTCCCTTAGTCGGGCTGGCTGGGTGGCATTCCCTCCTGGAAGTGCTCTCTGTCCACGTGTTCCTGCTTTTCAGCCACATGGCTTTCTTCTCAGGGCCACACGCTGCTTTCTGGGGCTCTGTCCCCAAGACGGCTCTGCCATGCTACCTCAGACAGGCTGCTGGAGCCAAACGTGCCTTGTTACCTCCCAGGGGCTCCCAGCAGCACTGTGGGTCTGGTGGTGCTTTGCAGGAGCTCCTTTCTGAAGGCAGCTCTGCCAATGCTCCATTGCAGGGCCCTGAGGCCAGGCCATACTGACCCAGTGGTGCGTCCCTTCACCGAGGAACAGTGGCACCACACCACCTCAAAGCTGCTTTCAGGGCTGCGTTGCCTCAGACACTCAGCACTATCACAAAGCCCTCGCGGAAGAGTTTCTGACACTTTGTGTTTTGGAGAAGCTGGCTCTCACTGTCCTGGTTTATTTGAGCTCGTGTTAATTCCAGGCAGTGCTGCCCAGTTGCTTTATCAACCGGTATCAAAACCCCGGGAGCCAAGGCGGCAGCCTTTGGTCGGTGGCATCTATTTTGTGACACTGCTGCTTTACCTTGCACGTTATAATCTGTATCAGATTGCTCTTTGCCTGCTGAAACGGACAATTAGGATCCAGTTGTAATGCAAATTGCACGCTGGAATAGAAACCACGGGGAACAAAATCACAAATAAGTATTTATGTCAGCCTTCGTTAGAGCGTGATGGGTCCCGCTCGGTTGCCGCTCGCTGTGAAGCATCAGACAGCAGAGAACCTGGGGTGCCTTTGTGTTTTACAGGCACGAGCTGCTCGGTGTAAGGCTGCCTTTGGGCACTCGTGGGCCCCGATAATGTGAATGTGTGCAAACCTACCAGACAGATTGCCGCCTACACTGGAAATTTGATGATTGCCTTGTTTTTTCATGGCTCTGTTTTATATACTGCAGGCCAAACCCATGGGGTAATTTCCTGTCTCTCTGCACAGGGCTGTGATGACGTGGTGAGAGAAGCGTAGAGATGCTGAAATTTCAATCTGCCACATAATGTGCTCTTAATACCGATAGCCTTGTAAGCGTGGAGCTGTCATCGGTGCCCTTGCGGTTGTTCTTGTTGTTGTCTTCCTGTGTTTGGTGCTAAATGTTGTAAATTAAGAGAAGTATTTAAATTTGTAAAGGAATCTAAAGTGACTGTGGAATTAAACACACAGGAGCCCTGCAAACGCAAATGGCAGAGGTATGTCTTCATTTCGGGCACCGTGCTGGACCGACGTAAAGGGATGTGCTGCTGGTGTAGCTGCTTTTACTGCACATCAGCTTTGCATTTCCCCAGGCTCCGGGTGACACAGAATCAAGCTGCATGTTTCAATAGCAAAGCTCATCTTTGAGACCTGAGGTGGAACATCCACGCTCATAAAGTGTTACGGTAGCTGGCAGCCAGGAGGCCGGTGCTCGAAGGGTTATCTGTGCTGGCACCGTGCCTGTAAGAACCAGAGTGAGAGCAATGCCTGCTCGTATCCCACTGAAAAGGTGGCTTCTAGAGGCAGCAAGGAACAAGAGTGAGAGGCTGTGAAGCAGATGGATGAGCTGAGTTCAAAGTCCTTCTAGAAGCTATGGCAACATAGCTTGTATATCTACTCAGAAAAGCCTTTGCAACTACCATAAATGACTCTAAATGGCCTTATTTTCCCGCTAGCAGTGAAATAAGCAGCTTGGACGGGGAGGAGTAAATCCATTTGATTGCACATGTTGCCGGGAATAACCTTCTTATTAGTTATTAGTAATAAGCCAATCTATTGCTAGCAGTGTGGCCACCAGCACAGGCAGCCTCATCTGCCAGAGAATCATTGTATTGCTCCCAACGTTCCCAATTACAACCGAACGAGGGGCGTCGGAAGGGCCTCAAGGGAGGAAGCAAAAGCCAACACGGAGAAGTTGAGTTATAAACAACGTGTGTTGAGAAATGAAGTATATCAGAGCCAATAGATCTTTTAAGGAAAGCTTTCTGCCAGGCAAGGCTGAGCTTTCTCTGTTCCTGACCTTCTCCTAAGCCAGTGCCTGGTATTTGTACTTTAGGTCATGTGCTGGAGGAGGTGTTGCCTTCTTAGCTCATCTTCTGAAGGGAAGAGGGGCTTCTATACCTTGGGTGTGCGAAGCAGCGGCTGCCAAGCTCAGGTCTCCAGTCCAGGATTTCAATGGAGAATTTTCACCTAAATCAATGGCAAAGCACCTGATCACCTCACCGTGACAGGAGCGTTCTCACATGGCAACGCCCTGGGAAATTCTCACTCGGAATAGATCAGATTCTGCTCTCATTTATGCAATTATAAATCCAGTGTAGCTCCATTTGAAACCATTGTTTTCATCCAATGCAAATGGGATCAAGATCTGGCCCAGGCTGGTTTTGTACACAATGGAAACTGGCTGAATTATGGAAACCAGGAAACAAATCTAATGTAAATCTAAATGGAAATATCATTCTCCCTGTTACATCAGAATAAATTGGAAGCAAGTCTGTTGATTCTAATGGAATTCATCTGGATTTACACCAGACTGTGGCTCAGCATTTGTCAGTTGGCTGCGCACCGACACAAAAACGCAAACCACGCCACCTCATCTGAATAGCTTTGAACAATTTCTTCCTTTTCCTTTACACTTAAGCACTTGCCTCTGCATCCTGATAGCTGATTAGCCTTTTCAAACAAAGAAACCCCTGCAAACAGACATCAACAAATGAGCCCTGCTCTCGCTAGCATTTTCAGAATCTAAATGATGAACCTGAAGTCCTGAGCTTGGTTTTGGAGTCACCTTAACTTGCTCCTGTTCCTCTGCGTTCACAGCGTAGAGTGGTAGGATTGAGCTCATGGGAGGTCAGGTCTGAGCAACAATTGGTCTGATTTTCCCCAAAGCACGTCAAATTCATTGCCCTCCCACCAGCAGCGGTCAGAGCCAGCTACTTCCTGGGATGCACAGGAGACTTTTCAGCAGATAAGCAAAACACAGTCATACTTCCACCCTTGCTGTGTTCAGTCAGATGGTCAGGACAGAGCCATAACCCTCCCTAATGGATCTAATAGAAAACTGCGGCGTGCTCTGTTCCCGCAGGCAAGTTACTCCACTCCTCTGTGCCGCTGTGCAGCTGGCTGTGGGAACCCACTGCTCGGGGGGGGCTCTTCATGGGGCAAGTGAGAGGGTTAATTAATGTCTGAGCAGCAAATCTAACACCCTGGGTGAAAGTCACTGCAAAAATGCACTGAGGAAGAGCACAGCCACGTCAGCCTCTTCCCTTGGATCTCAGTTGCCCTGGCTCCTTGCATAATTCTGTTTTTAATCTGTGTTTGTGTTTCTCTTTGGATAATTAGGAAAATGTATCTTAATTAAAACAAGAGGAGGAGGAGATGACACACAAGCAAACTAAAGCCCTAAATCGATGGGGTTTAGGGAGGGGCAAAGCCATTATTCAAATACAAATCTTGTTGGTAACCAGGTAAACGTGGTAATAACAGTTAGGGAAAGTGTTTCAAAGGTGAAGAGTTTTCTGACAGCTGGGTAACTGTCTGCACACCCTTCTTCGAAGGGACTGGCTGGAGCCCCATGTCTGGGTACCACAGACCAGGCTCCCGGGAAGCAGAGCTGGGGGAGCAGTGTGCTCAGCAACCCCCTTTTCTATTTCTCTGCCACTGATTTTCTGTGGGATCCTCGGGAAGTTAACTGAGCAAGATTTTCACCAGTGGCCCCTGTCTGTGGTTGCGTTAACGTGCAGACATCCAACCTGAGACCCACACAGTCACCCTTTGCTGGGTCTCGACCAGTGTCTGAACGTGCCAGTCACCACCTGATCTTTATGTTCCTATCTCTGAAGTGTTGTAATTAATACTTCCCTGATTTTATAAAGTTATTAAAGTCTCTGTAATGAAACTGAGGCTTTTAAAGAGCTGTGATTATTAGGGCTTTCTCCAGGCTTAGGTTATTCCTGCAGGTGAGCTGTGCTGAACCAAAGCTCCAGCTTACTCCTTGCTGTAAATCTCTTTGCCATGTACCACAGGCTGATTTCATCCACGCTGGTGAAGTTGGCGTGTGTGAGCTTGGAAGCAAAGGGAAAGCACAAAAGAGAAGTCACTGAGTCCCAGCCCAATCCCAGCTCTCTGCAAGAGCATGCCATATGCAGTCACGGGAAGCACTGGACTGCAAATTCCATGTAATCCTTGGGAAGCAGCTAAAGTCAATTTGCCAAGCTCCGTGGAGAGTCTCAGCAGCATCACTGCTCTTTATTCACTGCCTGTAAACGATCCCAGTGCATTCCAGAATAAAGCCTGTATTGAGGTGGGTGTAAAAGGACCACCAAGTACACACTCGAGAGAGAATCACAATTGCAGAGACATTTTCTGTTCTGGCAGTATAAGATGGGGGCAGTTATTTGCTTTTATTGGAATAAAACTCTTTAGGCAAGGACCTTAGAAGCAGGAATAATTGTCATTTACCGTGCAGTGGGGAATCAGACCCAAGCTTGTAGCTACAGCCTTTAGCTATAAATGCTGTGGACTGTGCTGCTCAGAGCTTCACCGAGTGACACACTGGTTTCAGACCAGCTTTCCCCAGGGTACAGCACTGCTTACGTGAGCATGGATCTGAGACCCTACACTCGATTCTGACCTTACATTCTGAAAAATCAAGTGATTTTTGGTGGGTATACACCTGACCTACTTGAACGTGCACGTAACGTGGCTTCAAGAGCTGATACAACCTTGAGAAGATTCTTCTGAAGTTATTCTTCAAATGAAACCCCATCTCTGTTGGGCAGAATCCACTTCAGCACGGGGACTCTTGTGAACACAGAGCTGGGTCTTATGTCAGAAATCAGGTCTGGCTGTGATGGCAAGAGAACAGGTTAGCCTATAAGCCCAAAGTAAATTTGCAAACTCCAGCTTAGGTTAAAAAGAAATGCATTAATAGGTTCTATGACTGATCTCCTGAAATGCCATTTGAATAGTTTTGACTGTGCATTTGTTTTATTCCTGGGAAATTTTAGAGTACAAAAAGACTTTTATTTTCCTTCTTCATTTGCCAAGAATCTCTTTGAAAGTTGTCTGAGACTTGGACCAGATCTTTAGCTCACTTAGGCAGATGTATCTCTATTGAATTCTGTAAAGAAATGCTGATATATATGAGCTGATGATCAAGGACAAGAAAATGAAAGCAACAAACTGCTAAGCATGAAGCTTTCTAACCAGGGAAGTAGTTACTCCAGGAAATGTGTTATAATTGATCCTTCCAAAATGACAGTCTTGCCTGTTTGGGATGTGAATGTCTCTTCCTGACCCAGTGCTGTCCTTCAATCAATCCCTTTTTATCCCGATAGTTTGAGGGCTTTCCCACTGTCTGCTCTGCCTCCCAGGGCACGTGCAGATTAATGCTGAATGGTTTGAATACAAATATTTAGTTGTAAAAAAAGTCACAATAAGGTTTTTTCTCAAATTTAAAGCCTTTGGCAATAGCTCCTGATTGTGAATTGGAGAATGTGGGGGTATGGGAGAGAGTCTGGCTTATCTTATATGATTTTAGTGCTTCTAAAAGCAGGTGCTTGAAAGCCAAATGCTGAAGATACAACAGATAACGTGCATGGATTGATGTGTATATGGATGCTTGGGAGAAGAGGAGACAGGGACACGAGGTAAGTGTGGTACGGAGCTCTGAGTAAGGAGAACCACCCGTCGACTGAGACACTAACATTAGGAACACAAGGGGGGTTAAAAAAAAGGAAGAATGAGTCACTGGAGCCTTGGTCTAGCCCTAGGTGTTGAAGTCCATTCTTATTGTGGTGCCTCCTTCCAGATTCCTTCCAGACTGCTGCAGTGTGGTCAAGAAGCCTGGATGTCTCAGTACCAAGAGCTGGCAGAGATGTTCAGAAGGGAGTCTGGACACAACGTTATGAGGCTGTATGACAATGGAGAGGGTAAAAACCCCACAATTCGGGTTTAAGCCAGAGTTAGTTAAAGCTCTGGGTACATTAGGCTAGACCTGCCTGGGTCTGGTTTCTTACAACTTCCTCTGAAGCTTTTAGTACAGCAAAAAGGATGCTGGAAGAGAGGAGTCTCCTGCTGCTAAGCTTCCACCATCACCAGGGAGGTGACTTTTTTGTAGTTTAATAGTAAGTTGTCAGTTTTCAAGCCTGTCAGTGCAGTGCCTTTCTCCCACAGCGAGTAGCTCATTTCAGCAGAGTTATTCCTGGTATATATGAAAGAGAAAAGAGCTTCTATTTTTCTTTAAAGGAGAAAAGAAATAGTCTTCCTGCCAGAATCCCAGCAAAATGCTGGGAGAACTCCCTAAAAACATTAATTACAGTCATGTTTTTGCTGCCAGGAGCAGCAAAAGCTCTGCTGAGAGATGTCAGAAGAAGGGTGCCCTTAGTGAGATGCAGGGTCAGTCTGTCAGGAGTGTGCACCAGCAGCCAGCTGCAGGTGCCCGGGGAAGGAGCCCAAGACCAGGGGACACTTGCAAATGTCTTTTCTTTCCTCTTCCAGAAGGTGCTCTGCCCAGCACCTCTTCTCCTTCCTGTCACTGTTGAGTGAATATTGTTTCTATTTGCTTTCACTTTGAACGTGGGGAAGGGAGGGGAAGCAGCTCTACAAAGCGGTTTCCAACGCGCTTCCCTATCTGTCTGGCTGCTTCGTACAAATAGTTGTTTTTCTTAGGGATAAAGGCGCAAGATAATTCCTTTAAGTGGCAATTAAGCTCCAGGTGGCTGCAGAAAGCTGCAGCTTTCTCCAGCTCCTGCAGAGACCCAGCTTGAGCCACAGGTTTACCTACTTCCCCAAAGCAGGAGGGATTTTTCCTGTGTTTGTGTCTGGTGGTGATTACAGCCCCACTCCTCCAGGGTAGCCCAAAGTGATTGGAGCAGCGGGGAAAATGACAAACAGAGTGTGCTCCATGAACTGGCTGGGCCCTCGTTCTCAAATGCACTAGTTTCACAGAGCAGGGAATGGCTTCCTCTCGATCCCCATTTCAGCCCCTTTGTGTTTCACCTACAACGCCCATTTCCCCAGCACCCAGCCCAGCTCAGTCTCCTTTTACCCCTGCTGGGCTGGCAAATGTTGGAAAGAGACTTTTGATCACGTTGGATGGATTACTGTGAGCTGATGGAGCAATACTCGCACTCCAAGACACCAGGGTAGTCTCATCAGCAGATGCACATGATCAGTTTGGCTCATTAGTTAATGAGGTTAATGAGGACACCTGTAGGAGCCATCTGATACGGAAGGGGACGTGTCTAGCCATAGCGATTGCTCAAGATGACACAGCACATCACTGGCAGAGCTGGGAGCAAGCAGAGCACAGCGGGGTAGGGCTTCATCTTCAGACCTCCTCCAGGTCTGAAGTCATCCCTGGACATCTCTGTGAGCTCGAGGAAACGGCTCTCATTGAGTCTGGTGTTGGGCTTGTGCAATGGGAGATACAAGACATCAGCAACACGGCCTGGGTTGGAGTTGTTCTCCACTATCAGTGAGGCTCGTGAACCTTAAGAGAGCTTCAGAGGCTGCCCACTCCTCCACCAGCAAAGCAACGTGAGCCCCTAACACAGAGGATCTCCCTTTCCCAGACAGCCTTATTATCAATAGCATCAAATAGTGGGATGTAACCATTTCAACCCGACTTTAATGATTTATCACCCCTGAATTATGCACCATTGGTGACAGTAATTTTCTCTGATTTGGACGAGTGGATGGAATTACGGCGCTCTCTGTTTGGTGTGCTAACAGAATCAGAATTAATATTTGGTCTTGCATGGCTTATCTTAGCTAGACAGTAGCTATTATTTCACCTACTCTGTTTCTCTTCCCCCTCCCTGCCACAACTGAAATAATTCGATTTTGAGCTCTACTTGAAGCAGGACTCACCTCGGATCAGTTTTCAAATTCCTTGACTGGAGTCCAATCTCAATCCTATCAATCTCCACCCATCCGAGCACAGTCAGTCACGGACTAGGATGGATCAAGCAGGTAGAACACCTTCTGTGGGACACCTGCACACAAACAGACACACTCAGATTTGACTTCGCGTGCACGCGTGGGGCAGAGAACTTGCAGGAACTTCCCCCAGCCAGCGTGGCACCTGCTCCCGTGCCCCACGTCCCTTGTGGAGGTCACGGTTATGTCCCCTACGTGTACGTGAGAGCACACGCAGAGGAACATCCCTGTGGCCTCCTGCTGCATGGCTCTGAGCCTGTCTGTGCACACCTTGCTCGGTGCGTACGCTGGGAAGCGAGCGGGTGAAAACAAGGATGCGATTGCTTCACGATGTGCATTTCCTCTGCCTGATCTTTTCCTACTTTCTTCCCACTCGTGCTGAATTGCAGCCACCACCACTGGCCTTCGCCTCCCAGGGCAGGATGCTGTGTTGTTAGAGTCTATATATATTGCATTGTTTGCCTTCTTTCTTCCCCTTTCTCCTCCCTGCTCGTGGTTGTTAGTTTTCTCTTCATGTGTGGCATCAAAAGGCCGTTTGAACAGCCACTCTCCAATCCGAATGAAAAGGGATGTTGCTTTTGGAAGATCCAGCAGAAGCCTGAACAGAACTGATACTAAATTATGAATTAGCTGGAGATTTTTCTCACCTCTTTTCTTTCATTTTTTTTTTTTTTTTCCTTCCCTGTCTTTTTCCTAACCCTAATTAAAATGTGCTGGGCACAAAACAGTAATGAAGGGCTGGACTCATTATTTTTGTCTATGGCAAAACCCAAGCAGAACAGAACTCTAAATGGGCTCTGGTTGAGTCCCATCTCCCTCCATAAAGAGTGTAATAAATATCAGCCACATTGATTTTCCTTCCCCGTGAACCCTTCACTATTTGTTCTGGTCTAAGTGCACTATGTTTTCCTCTGAGGTTTCTTTTGCTCTAACTGTTCTATTATCTGTTGTTGTTGTTAATCTGTGTTGAGTGTGTAATTGAGATCCTAAGAGGGAGGTTAAGAGAAAGCCCCTTGGGAAGGCATCTGACCTACATGAAGAAAGAGGAAAAAAAATAAAATAAATAACCCAAGTCATTGGGGCCAACTGCTCCATTTACCTGGTGGAGCCATTTCCTTTATCAAGGGCTCTCATCCACCCCAGGCTTAGCACTCTTGCTGTAATTAGTTCTATGTGTTTTTAACCTCTATTTGGTTTTCCCATTGATTTCACTGCCTTGGGGGGACATTTGCCCATTGATTCCCCAGGCCTGGTTTTCCCATTACCTGCAGCTGTCTGAACTGGTGTTAGCCAGGCACAGCTAGGACGTGGCCCCTTTTGTCTCCCCGTTTTCGTGCTGTGATTTAACCTGGCCCAAGTGATACGGTACCTGGTGGGGGGTGGTGGAGAAGATGTCTCAAAGCACAGGCAACAGCTACTTAACTCCCCTTGGGTTTCCAAGGGAAGGAGGCATGGGCACGGCTGAAAGCTTCCTGCCTGGGCACGGTGCGTTCACCCAACCTCCGACTCTGCTCACCCGTTTTCTATCCACCTCCAGCAGATCTGGGCAGGCTACGTCATCCCGGGCGCTTGAACTTCCCGTCCCCCTCCTTCGGTGGCTGCCGCAGGGAGGTATTGCGAATACACGGAACCCATTATTGCCTGCTCACTCTACCAGTTCCCCAATCTCAGCAGATAAAGAGTTCTTAGTGTTTTCTTAATGTCTCTTTGTAGTTTATTAGAGGCCTAGGAGGCATGAGGGGGAAATGAGAATGACTCAGAAATCCCTGTTCTGAGTCACGTGCTTCCTTTGCAATCTCATTTGTAACCAGACTATTAAAAGGAAATTATCTGAGCCAAGTGGCAATGCGGAAGCACAAGCATTGGGGGGAGGAAAGTAACACTTCCCTCTGGTGTCTCCAGATGCAAGTAGCTTAGTTCAGTGAGTTTAATCTGCCCCTTTCTGCCCATACTGGGATTTTTGATATTACTACAGGAGGATTGTTGGTGCTGACAGTTTTGGGCATGGCTGGCTGGATTTCCCCTCCAGACCAGATGACGAAGTGCCCCTCTTGGCTGCACTGTGGGGCTGTCTTCATGCTCTTGACATGAAGCTGGGAAGAGGAGAGGGAGGTATCCATGCGATGCCATCTCTGCTCTCCCTGAAGAATCCCTCGATGGAGAGCTGTGAACTGACAGCTCTACTTGCTGTCATGTTTCCATGGTATTTCCATCATGCCTGTTTCTAGGGATGCCTAATAAACTGGAGCAAATTGGGATGAGGGATTATCAGGCATTAAATGGTGCTACTGAGCCAAACCTCCTGCTTCGTTCATTATGATGAATTTCTATTTTCTTCCAGGGACTGACTGCAGTCCAACCCGAGGCAGGGTGAGGAGGTGGCTGCTGGCATGTCTGTGCCTGTGTTAAGCAGTTGGGGCTCCTCCAGGTCCTGGCTTGTCTCAGTGAAGGTCAGGTCCTGTTTCTGTTGAAACAATTTCATATCTCTCAGCAGGGGCTGGTTCAAGCCTTTAAGGAATTCGCCTCTGTTTCAGTTCATACGAGCGAGCTCAACCTCTCAAAAATTCCCTTTTGACCATCCCTGTTCGGTTCAGGAATCGCTCTGAGCGTATCTATTGACTTTCCATGGAAAGTGGACACGCCTGAGTAAAAAGCCTTGCTGCTGAAGGTTTTATAGAAGTAATATTGACCTTGCCATAGACGCCGAAGAGAACAGAAAGTCCTGCTTCTCTGTAAAACTGAACTAAAATCGTATTTGACGAGTTCTATAAACTGCCATAGATTTTTATTTTCACCTGCTTTGGCCAAAACATCTTTTTACCCACAAAAGCCAGAGGCAAAACGTTTACAGAGAAGGGGGGGAAATGCTTTTTTCAAAAAAATATTTGTGCTGGCAAATCACTGTAAATTTCTAAGCTCCCAGATGCATCTAAATAATAGCAGAACTTTGGCTGCAAAAAAATACACTGGCTTTATGGGCTTGTTTCAGGCATAGCTGAAATCTAAGTCAGGGTTACGGAGTGCTTACAACCTCTCTGGAGCTGGCAATGGAACCAGTACCTGTGCTGTCTTGTGGGAATTAAATCCAGGTCGTGCCCACGCCAAAACCAGGTCAAACCCTATTTTTCTTGGCAAGCCTCTGGCTGCTGCAGTCGTGTCCTGCTGTGGCCACAGGCTCATGGATCATCCCAGAGATGTTGCAGGTTTTTGGATGGCGACATCAGCTCCTTCCTTGGGTGAGAAGGTCTCTGTGCACTGGGAGAAAATCACAGAATGGCAGGGGGTGGAAGGGACCTCTGGAGATCAGCGAGTCCAACCCCCCTGCCAGAGCAGGGTCACCCAGGGCAGCCCACACAGGAACAGACCCAGGGGGGTGTTGAAAGTCTCCAGAGAAGGAGACTCTCTAACCACAGCCTCTCTGGGCAGCCTGTTCTAGGCTCTGTCACTCTCACAATGAAGTTTTTCCTCACGTTGAGGTGGAAATCCCTGTGTTTCAGCTTGTGACCATTGCCCCTTGTCCTATCACAAGGCATTTCTACTCTTTCTTCTTGAGCATTTTTGCTCTCCGCAGCATCCCTCTTTTTCTCCAGCCCATTGCCTGTTCTAGGAAACCAACTTCATGACCATTGCCTTCTGGACCCAAAGGTTCACACTTAGGAAAGCACTGCAACAAATACAAGGTTGAAGAGGGGGTTTAGAAAATGCGAAACCTATTTTTCATTATTTCACTGCTGGTTTAGGAAAGAAGCTTTGTACCAAAGACAACCACTCCTATTAGAGGAACACAACGTTATTTCGTACAAGCAGCAATGAGATGAACGGTCTATTCCAGGCATTGTGACTCTCCAAAAGGAGAGAGAAAACTGCCTGTAATGTCATCTAATGGATTTCAAAAGACAGCCTGACACTTTGGGCTTCCTAGTAAATCAAACTCTTGGAAAGTGATTCTCTAAATGGACATATCACACCATTTCTGATATGGACGTTCAAAAAACTGGGAGAAATTCGAGGAAACCGGAGCAAAGTGTTACAATCTCAGGTGAGCACAGAAACAATTAATACAGCACGAAGCACTACCACACATCGCTCTGCATACAAGAGATGGTATTTGCTTAATATATCACTTAATCTCAGAGATGAAAAATCAGATGCCTCTATGAAGAGTAGCCCCAAGAGGATTCCAGCCCAAGAGGAGTGCAAGAATGGTGATTATTATATACAAATTTCAAATGGAAGCTTCTCATTAAATAGAAGACAAACTTTCAAATGAGGAAGTGAAATTTTCTGTCAATTTACATGCTCAATATTTCACAGGATTCAGACTGGGAAAAATGAGTCATTCCACAACCCTTAGTAGTAGCAAAGCCTGCTTTCCTTTTTGTTAGATTTCCTTCTGGGCAATGGAAGCTTGTTTCTGCAGTAGGGGTACTGACAAAGCCTGTTTGCTTTGGGATGCTCTCCTGCATGAGTCCACTTTACAACCGTCCTCTTCAGTGGGACACCCGTGAGACCACTTAAATATTTTCTTTTCCTTCTGTCCCCAAGAGCGTAGTTACGTGTACTGGAGAGCTCTGCCAAATTTTACTGAATTCAGCCAACAGGACCAAAACTTCCCAGAGCAGGACAGGAGGAAATGAATACACATACCCTCACAAAGCACAGCTCCATGGCTCAAAGGTCAGTTGAATAACAGCGTTTGCTCCTCTGGAGCCACCCCTTGCGCAGCGGTGCAGTGCCACTGAAGTCGGAGCTCTGATGAGAGAGAACCAAGCCCCAGCAGGTTGCCAGTGGCACCACAGAGAGCTCTGGGTCTCCGGGCTCTTTTGACCAGCACCTTGCTTCACAGTACTCAGAAGTCTGGAAAAGTTTGCAAAGCTGGAAGCCACATGAAACCCCACACAAGAGCCAGTGCCACGTCTGGAAGCACGTTTCGGAAACCTCCGGTATATTTACCATAACCATCAAACTGGACCTTCCTGAGAGTATCTTCCTAAAATTAACGTACAGCCCTACTAGGTTTGCACTGGATGATCAGTCATGGTAAGTAATCTAAATATATATGAGCTTATTTCAAACAGATGTAAGCAAATATCCTCAAAAAGAGAACTGGAAGCCAGTTCATCCAGCCTGTCTCATTCACTCTAAGTAGGAACTTAATTTCCATGGGAAGGAATCCAGGATGGGACCTTCTGTAGCACTCTCTGTGTATCTCACCGAGTCAGCTGTCAGAGAAAAAGTACTTATTTCCCAGCTGTTGCCCATCTTGCCTATGCCATGCTTTTGGTCAGTTTTCACAGAATCCCAGCATCCCAGCATGGTAGGGGTTGGAAGGGACCTCTGGAGATGCTCTGGTGCCACCCCCCTGCTCCATCCAGCAGGGTCACCCCGAGCAGAATGCCCAGGATCACAACCAGGAGGGTCTGGAAAGTGTCCAGAGAATGAGACTCCACAACCTCTCTGGGCAGCCTGCCTTTTCTCAAGCAACAGAAATGTAGCAAGCCACAAAATTTTGGAGCATTCTTAATTAAGCCAAATAATAATACATCTTGTAGTACTGATTTATATGCAAGTGTCAACAAAGTTTAAGTAACCATAAGCATTTTTAACACCAAAGTGGTCTCAATTGTTGGAGCATGATACTAAATTAAATTTCATGGTCTGAATTCCTTAAGCACCTGGCAAAATCCATCATCTTCTGAAGACAGAGAAGGCAGTTCTGAAAAATGAATGCGGCGTGAATGATACATGCATAACGCTGGGCTGTATTTTGTCATCCACCACACTGTAAATCAGCTTCACAGCAGCTCAGCTGACTCTGGCAGCCTTTCTTTTCAGTAGGAAAACCCTCCAGAGCACACTTCTCCCTTAGCTTCCTTTGGTTTGGGTTTTTTTTCAGCTGGCTTCCAATAGGAAGACACAAAGGAATCAAGGTTTCCTTAAATGCAGGAGTCACTGTCTCTAAGGGCAGCTAAGCTTCCAGTCACCAGCTGGGTGACTCTAGTGACACATTTAAGAAGAAGTTGAGTTTATTTAGACTGATCTTTTACAAGTATCAGGTCAGTGTGAGTTTTATGTATGATCCTGGAAGCATAAGAACGTTGCCACTTTTTAGGCAAAACTTTCAACATCTTTGAAAGTCCCCCAGTGCTGTTGCTTGGAAGCCATGGATGCTGAGCTAACACGAGTCATCGATATCACTCTGAGGGTGGTGAGACCATTGCCCCTCGTCCTGTCACTACAGGACTTCTTACAAAGTCCCTCCCCGGCTTTGTTGAATGTCCCCTTGAAGCCCTGAAAGGCCCCAGAAGGTCTCCCTGGAGCCTTCTCCTGTGCAGGCTGAACCCCCCCAGCTCTCCCAGCCTGGCTCCCAGCAGAGGGGTTCCAGCCCTCCCTGCATTGCCATGGCCTCCCCTGGACCCATGTAAAATGTTGAAGAAAGGATGAAAAGGACTCGAGTAAGGGGAAAAGCGAGGTAGGGTGTTGTGGGCTTTTTTCAGCAGTCATGAGGGAAATAGGAAATGGAGAAAAGAATAAAAAAAAAAAGGAGCTTCCTCCAAAAATTAAGTTAAGCACAAATCTAATATCAGAGAAAATTACTGCAAAAAAAATTACATAGAAGAGATTATACCCAGTAATGATTCACTCCACATTAAAGGGAGAGAAGAGACATAAAGAGAAAAAAAACAGCCGAGCCCAAATCCCAAGGAAGGGCTCTCACTGTGGAAAATTAGAGGACTCAGAGAAACGTGTACTGAGCAAAATTCATCAGCAGTTCTTCCAGATGATAGCTGATATCCAAACAGTCTGGTAATAAAAGTACAAAAAAAAAAACAAACCAGGCACGAGAAAGAAAGAAACATGAATGAAAGGAAAATGTGTTGTGGCTGCAAATCTGAACAGAGATTGGAGACAAAGCACGGAAGCCAGAAAAAAAATCCACAATTATTGCTGCACGTGCCATTTAAAACCATCTCATCACCTTCATGATGTCATCACATCCATCAGGAGATGTCAGAAATGGAGGAAGATCGCAGCAAGTTATGTTGGGATAATTCCTGAAAAGATGATACCATGGAAATTAAATGTGCTGTTGAATAAATTATGATGACGACGTAAAAAGAAAGATGGTGGTGTAAAAAGAAAGAAATAGCAACCAGTTATTTTAAAGAGTAAATGGCACCCAAACGAAGTTTCTCTAGTATTGGCAAGTACCCCAAAGTCAACCCAGAAAATCTCCTATTCCTATAATAAGATGCCTCTCTGCCTGCCTTCATTTTCAAACTTTCTGCTAAGGAAATGGGGTTTAACACCCAGCAACAGCAAACAAACCCAGGATGTCCAAAGTGCTTCCTGCACGAGCAACACCAGAACTGCTGCATTTTGTGGGATTACAGTGAAGCAAGAGAGATCTCAAAAGTTCTGAAGGAAACAAGAAAAACAAGGCAGAGACATAACAAATGTGAGAAATGCTGGATTAAAAGAAGACACCGACACCACAGACAACACCCGTTATATTTCATGTATTTTCTTCATTCTTCTAGCTCAGCTCTGAGAGTTGTGAGCAAAGGTGTTGGGAACAGGTAGTTTGCAAAAGCAAAAGTCTAAACCCTTAACTGTGTGAGCTCTCAGCCTTCTCCTAACTCACTGGTTAACTGCATCAGGAATTTGTATTTGTCTTTCGAGGCCAAAAAGAATTATTTCCAAAAAGAAATGGTTTTCCAAATTAGGAAAAACTAGACCCACTGCCTGGTTCTCTGGGGACAGGAACAAGCACCTCCTGCAGTGTCCCTTTGATGCACTTGGCTCCTACTCTCCTCTTTATCATCTCGGGTGAGCAGTCAGCCCCAAATGACCAGGTACAGCTCAACTGCCAGACCAGAGCCTCAGAAACATCCACACCACTTCAGGAAGGAGAAAAATGAATCTAAGGCAGCCAGACCTTAGGAGAGGAAGCGGTTCAAGCTTTGACCACACCTGTGACATAACATTTCAGGATACTAAAAAGTTTAAAAGCACAT
This sequence comes from Megaceryle torquata, assembly GCA_024611175.1. Lineage (NCBI taxonomy): Eukaryota > Metazoa > Chordata > Aves > Coraciiformes > Cerylidae > Megaceryle > Megaceryle torquata. Next base: position 2,955 of record JANIJG010024305.1, on the reverse strand, counting down.
TCGGGGAGGGGGGCGTGTGTGTTATTTTCACTTTTCTTCAATTTGAAAGTGACATAAATTAGGATTCCAGTTACTGCAAGAGGGTGTCAGTGAAAGTAAGTTGAGAGCACATACTGCAAAGCGATGCACACTCTACATCCAGGGCATATTTTGATTTTTTTTGATTTTTTTT
>JANIJG010024304.1:0-27553 GCA_024611175.1 Megaceryle torquata | reverse complement strand
TATGAATTTATAATTGATACAAAACAAAACCAAAAAAAAAAAAAAAAAAAAAAAAATATATAAAATAAAAGCATTGAAGAGTTTCCATGAGAATGGGACAGAGAATTTCTGTGAAGCTGTACTATGCTGCTCTTCCAGAATAGCAGGTGAGAAAAATGAACATCCATCTCAGATACACAGTCTCTAATGCCAGTGCAACCGTTCTGCTACATCCTCTTCCTTCTGGGCACTTTGTATGAAACAGTCAGACAGTCACTGAAGCACAGAAAAAGTGACAACAAATATATCTGGACTTTTACAGAACAGCTTCAACATTAACCTCCAGGCTCCCTCAGATACCCATCCAAACTGTGGCTCAGCCCCAGGTATGGTCTGAGATCACCCTCCAGCACACACAAGGCTACACAACTCTACACAACTCTACAGGTACGCTGAGCTCACCACGGCAGCATTCACGGCAAAAGAAGAGATCATCACAACCACAGCAACTTTCAGGCCACTCATGGTTATGTAGAGTCAAGGCTGTAAAGACAATCACCACTTCAACTGTAAATTTTTAACTCTAAAAATGAATGCATTTTTTGAGATACTTCTGTTTATTCCTGATGTTGTATTAAAACAGCTGTTATTTTTATTCACATTCAGTGGAGCAGGCATCAATACAAAGACCTGCACCCATGAGAGCTGAGGGAGTTGGCTGATGATGTTGCTCTACCACTCTCCATCATTTCTGAAAGATCATGGAGAACAAGTGAGGCACCTGAGGACTGGAGGAAAGCCAATGTCACTCCAGTCTTTAAAAAGGGCAAGAAGGAAGACCCTGATAATTACAGACCAGTCAGCCTCACCTCCATCCCTGGAAAGATAATAGAGCATCTCATTGTAGAGATCATATCTCATCACATGGAAGAAAAGGTTATGAAAAGTAGGGAGCATGAATTTACTAAAGGGAAGTCATGACTGACTAATCTGATAGCCTTCTATGATGGTGTGATTAAATGGGTAGATGCAGGGAGAGCAGTAGATGTTGTCTACCTTGACTTCAGCACTGTCTCCCATAATATCCTTGTGGGTAAGCTCAGGGAGTATGGGTTAGAAGAGCAGACAGTGAGATGGGTTGAGAACTGGCTGAACCACAGAGCTCAGAGGGTTACAATCAGGTGGTGACCTGTAGCTAGTAGTGTTCCTCAGTGGTCAGTTCTAGGTCCAGTCTTATTCAACATCTTCATCAATGACCTGGGTGACAGGATAGAGAGTACCCTCAGCAAGTCTGACGATTATACTAAACTGGGGGAGTGGCTGACACACCAGAAGGCTGTGCTGCCATCCAGAGAGGTCTGGACAGACTGGAGAGCTGGGCAAAGGCAAATCTAATGAAGTTCAATGAGGTTAAGTGTAGAGTCCTACACCTGGGGAGGAACAACTCCATGTACCAGTACAGGTTAGGGATAGACCCAATGGAAAGCAGCTAAATGGAGAAGGACCTTGGCATCTTGGTGGACAATGAGTTATCTCCAGAACAGCAATGTGCCCTTGTGGCCAGGAAGGCCAATGAGTGCATAAAGAAGTGTATGTCCAGCAGGTCGAGACAGGTTCTGCTCCCACTCTATTCTCCCCTAGGGAGACCACATCTGGAGTATTGAGTCCAGTTCTAGGCTCCCCAGTTCAAGAGGGACAGGGAAATACTAGAGACAGTTCAGCAGAGAGCTACAAAGATGATTAAGGGACTGGAACATCTCTCTTAGGCAGAAAGGCTGAGAGCTGGGGCTGTTTAGCCTGGAGAGGAGAAAACACAGAAGGGATCTTACTAATGTTTACAAATTTCTGAAGGGTGGATGTCAAGTAGAAGGAGCCAGTCTCTTTTCAGTGGTGCCCTGTGACAGGACAAGGAGTAATGGCAGCAAGGTGAAACACAGGAAGTTCCACCTCAACAAGAGGAAAAACTTCTGCACTGTGAGAGTGATGGAGCCTGGAACAGTCTGCCCAGAGAGGCTGTGGAGTTTCCTGCTCTAGAGACTTTCAAGACCTGCCTGGATCTCTTCCTGTGTGGCCAGCCCTTGGTATTCCTGCACTGGCAGGGGGATTGGACTCTATGATCTCCAGAGGTCCCTTCCAACCCTTACTGTTCTATGATTCTATGACCTACAAATTCCTATTAAAAACAGTTAATTTTAAAAATCACATGGAACTACTGCAGAAAGAGGAGCACCTACAAAACATTCTCATGTAAGAATGAACAAGACTTCCCCAGATGCAACACATCACAGAATAAAATCATCCAGAAGCAGGAAAGTATCTCTGAGGTGACCTCTTCAGCTTTACAGGAAACAGCCCAAGCTTGCTCCCTTCAGGCACTTGATCTAATCTAGTTTTAAATAAGCCACATAATGAGGTTTCTACAGCTTCCGCTGGGAACTTACTCTACAGTCTAATAGAACTCATTTTCAGGAAGTTTAAATTATTTTTAATTTCCTCCCATTACTTCTAGCTATATATATAATACTTCATACAGTAAAACTTCTTTGAAAAACAGTAAATAGTATTTTTTTCTTTATACAAAGTAACCCTTAATATAATTAATAAGCTTACTTAGTAAAACAAGGTTTCATTTTTAAAATTTAATCCAATCCTGCTGAAAGGTTACAAAGTAAAAAGGTAAAAATTTCTCTGTTTATAGGTATAATAACATTGTAAGTTATCCTACATACACAACCCACTCCAAAACCAGGGTTATTAGTACCAAGAAGATATGGACATGAGTGTTCAATCCCTTAAATTGAAAGCCTACTTTCTGAAAAATACTTGGGAGTGCAAGAATAAGAGGGAAGGGGCAAAAACTCACTGTAAATTCTTACTGCCTGAACAGACAAGTCAAAGACAAAATAGCATCCTTGTTTATTAATAAACTCTTTTAGCTCAGTCCCATTTACACTCCTCATCGTATATACCCATAGAAAATTCTTGCTGGGAAAAAGCTGTTACACCAGAAGACACGTAAATTCAAAAGAAATAAACTAGGAAGAGGACTTGTATGTCAACATTAAGTTACATAATGATGATGACCTACTACTGATCACTCTGGTAAAGGATATTTTCTCCTGGAGAATGGCATGTAGATAATTAGGTTTATCTATACTACATCTAAGCTATATTACAGTTTATGTAAGTGTGTTCTTATAAAGTAGCTAGCCTGACTGTGATATAAAATCTAGTATTGAGCACTAACACACTTGCCCAGATGGGACCAAGGTCTTAGCTACCACAGAGAAATCACCCATTCCCAAAGTGAATCATCTACACATCAAATACATCTAGAATACAATGAACATAATCCAAGAAAATAATAATTATTAAAGAGTAACTAAGGTTGGAATGGACCTCTCAAGGCCATTTGGTCCGATCCCTGCTCAAAATACAGAGGTAACTGTGAGTGACACAAAGCAGATCTGTGCTCAAAGGAGATCTAACTTCATAGCTAGGGCAGGTTGTCCAGGGCCTTGATCAGTCAAGGCTTGGTATCTCCCAAAAAATGGAAAATCCACAGCCTCTCCAGGCAAAATGTTCCAGGGCTTAGCTGTCTCCCTGGATTTTTTTTTTTTTTTTCTCTTCTATCTCAAATTTCCCTTGTTGCAACTTATGTTCATTGCTCTTCCACTTTCTACTGAATACCCTTGAGAAAAGTCTGGCTGTGTTTTCTCTGTACCTTCAGTTCAGGTAGTTGAAGACAATGATTAATACTGCTGGAAAGCAGTTAAATGGAGAAGGACTTGGGAGCCTTGGTGGACAGTAAGTTCTCCATGGAACAGCAATGTGCCCTTGTGGCCAGGAAGGCCACTGGTATTCTGGGATGCATCAAGAAGAGTGTGTCCAGCAGGTCAAGGGAGGTTCTGCTCCCACTCTACTCTCCCCTAGGGAGACCACATCTGGAGTATTGAGTCCAGTTCTGAGCTCCCCTGTTCAAGAGGAACAGGGAAATACTAGAGAGGGTCCAACAGAGGCTATGAGGATGATTAAGGGACTGGAACATCTCTCTTAGGCGGAAAGGCTGAGAGCTGGGGCTGTTTAGCCTGGAGAAGACTGAGAGGCGATCTTATTAATGTTTACAAATATCTGAAAGGTGGGTAGTCAGTAGAAGGGGACAGTCTTTTTTCAGTGGTGTCCCATGATAGGACAAGGAGTAATAGTCACAAAGCAGAAGACAGGAAGTTCCACCTCAGCATGAGGAAAAACACTGTGAGAGTGATGGAGCCTGGAAAAGGTGCCAAGAGAAGTTTGTCACAGAGGCACCCATACACCAAACAGCAGCCACTATCCAAAATGGGGCTTATTGCAACCAAATTTGCCCAGCTCTCCTTCCGACAAAACACAAGTTCAGATGTCTGTTTGGAATTAACCACTACACAACTAATTCCTAAACCTTAAAGAAAGATACACCAAAATGGGCACACACTCACTCATCAAAGGGAAACCTTCCACATCAGAGTGCCTAAGATATCACTTACCTAAAGGAGGAGGGGCCAAGACTCATTCAATCCACAGAGGCTCACCCAATCCATGGACACACCATCCAAGGATAATTCCAAGGAGAGGGTCCAACTGCCAGACCTTCTGCTCTGCAAAGAACTAGCTCCTCCAGCTCTTAGTCAGAACCCCATTTATGCCCTAGTCAAGGGTGCACTGTGGTCATTCTGATTGGTTGAGGGCACAAGTCCAGCCAAAACACAGACAAGCACAGCCCCTGAGCCTGTTTACTAAGGGGTTCAGACCCTGAGGCAACAGGTAAGCACCAGGAAGTGCAGCCTAATGGCTGAGGTGCCAAACTGCTCCAGCATACCCTGTTTGCTTTGTCTGTTGGGGACAGCTGCACCTGCCACAAGGTTGTGAAGTCTTCTTCTCTAGAGACTTTCAAAACCCAACTGGATCTGCTCATGTGTGGACTGCTCTGGATGATCCTGCTCTGGCAGGGAGAGTGTTTGGACTCAATGATCTCTGGAGGTCCCTTCCAATCTCTATCATTCTATGATTCTGTGATTAAATTCAGTCCCGTATGTGGGTAGACTTCCCCACCACACAGATGCACTGCTCAGTCATATTCAATCCACTGCTTATCAGAAACACAAACATCTGATACTGGATACACCCCTTTTTTTCTGCAGAGGTCCCTTCTAGCTCATCAGTTCCCAGTTTATACTGTTGTAGGGGGTTGTTCCACTGCAGGTGTCCCTCCCTTGCACTTGGGTGTGTCCAGTTTGTTCAAAAGTGGTCCTTAGCTTAATCTTCCTAATCCATTCTCAAATATGACAAAATGTCCATTTGGGGTGGAAACAGAACAAAACATCAGCAGTAAGTTCAATTTGAAAAATACACTAAAATATTTCTGAAGAAAATGAACAGCATGAATTGTGGTGCGTGGACTAAATGTGATGTAATATCACAGTAAGCACTAAGCAGAACTGTACTGTCCAAGTTCAAACTTATTTAAAATGCCTTGCTCAGCAGCTGCTGTACCTGCAGGCACCTGCAATTACCAGCTGCCTCCCTGTCTGATTTCCTGATTCCCTAGGCACTGGGAACTGTGCTCCAGAGCACGCCTTGAGCTACTTCCGTCTCAGCACCTCAGTGCTTCTCACAAACATCCCCCATGGAAAGCATGGGCTTTTTTTTTTTTCAACCTACATCCTTTAGGGGCCAAGCATCCATAAAGCAAGTGTTCTTACTTTTTAGACCTTAGGTGTCCCTTTCTCCCTTTAGCCCCTTCACCCCCTGTTGAAAAGGCTACTCTGAGAGACCACTTCGTAGAAACCACAGAGCAGTGCTTTCAGCTATTTATTTTTCTGTTGTTGTTATGAATTGCCAGAGAAGACAGTACCAAACACTCACTAATGAACAGCTTAATGGTTAAATCCTTCACCTAGAAAATGAGGTATATTTTCAGCTTGACTGTCCAAAAACATACCTTCCATCACCAAAATGACATAAGGAATCTTTTCATTCCCTCCTCTTGAAACTGCTCTACTGTGGACAACACAGTTAACAGGCTACAGAATTAAAGTTTTAGAACACATATCTTAATCTCTCCAGCTCTGTACTCTAGCACTTAGGCTACAAAATCATACTGTTTTCTCCTCCACACAAGGAATCCTAAGTGCTTTGATGCACTGCTGCATGGCTTCAGGAAGAAGGGAAACTGTTCTCTCTCAAAAGGCCATACTGTTTGCAGATGCCCTTCATGGGTTGCAGCTATGGGTTTAGCAGGAACTTGTTCTTTTAATTCTTAATGGCTTTGCAAGTGATGTAAGCAGTGCACACAGCATGAAAAATTAGCATTATCTTCTTAACTGGTGGATGTGGCTGCTCGCTGTGTTGAATGGGCTAGTTGTAGATGTGTAGTTTGGGGAAAGACTCAGCACGGATAAGTCCCTACTTAGACTCCACATGAAATACCTAGCTCTAGAAAGGTGTAAAATTTAGAACACATTCTCATCCTCACAGTTTCCTATGTCCAGTACATAGATGGTTTTAAATCCCACATTAAGAGGTCAGACTTTTCCCCATACAGTCTACAGGAAGCTTTGGTATTCACCAAAGGTTTCTGTGCCTGGGACTGGAAACTCAAAGATTAGATGTTGTCCAAGTCCTTTGCTGGATCTACTGATATAAACTTTCTGGAAGGCATTACTTCTCAGTAAGCACAAAATAAGGCATACCAAGTTTCAGTAAACTTTTCAGTCTGACTATCAGAGCAGACTCCACAGCCCTGACCACAGCACAAGGCAGATGTTTCAGGATATGCTGTGACTCATGAGTCACAATGGAGTCCAAATGGAGAAATGCCTAAACCAGACAAACAGAAACACTGAGCACAGGCACCTGAGATACCACCCTTCTTCTAGGTTCTTCCATCCACTCATTCACAGCCCTGTAGTTACTTATAAAATTAGAAGTGTAACTTGTCATATACTCTCACATGCTTTACTCTTTAAAACACAAAGAGAGGATACACTCAATTAGGAAGTAGGCTGGTGGATTCAATCCGAATGAAGAAAATGCAAAGCTAATTCTCTTGTTTCAGAACAAAGTTGTTTTCTTCTTTTCATATTTTTATTTCTTCAAATGTGCTTCAATCCCAGAGCTATCATTTGATCTCTCTTGCTGATGCTGTCCTGCTCTGCAGAAAAGGATCTAAATTAAGGTAAATAATGGGTGCAAAATGCAGGGAACATGACTGGATTATGAAAACCCTAGCGTCTGCTCCCAGAGTTGTTTCATCGATGAGTGTTCCATGTCAAAATACATAGCAATTCCTTGGAGCAAAACTGGAGCATAGGACTACCCAGCCCAAGAATTTGTCCTGCCCCTAGATTTGACTCCTGTAGCTAAAGAGAGACTTATCACAGCCCTTTAATATTTTCTGTACAGTATTACAGCTTCAAGGGGGTGAGCAGCAAGCTTGTAGCTTGAAGGTGGGAAATGAGAGATGAAGGTCTAAACCCTTGGAGGCAGAAGGGGGAACAGTGGCTTAATGCAAAAGTGAAATTCCACATTATATGGAATGTCAGATTAGAGGAGATCGATGGCTCCATGGCTTAAAAGAAAATGAACATAATTAAAGAGCTTGATCATATATTATATTCTAAATTCAAACTCCTGTGAAATCAGGTTGATTAAATGCTATATAATTAAGCAGAATCAAAGTCTGTCAGATAGAGTTTTCTCTCTTAACACCCTGGTATTCCTTTAAAGTACAAAAAAAAAAAAAAAGAAAACCCACACCAAAAAAACAATAACCCAAACACCAAAACATTTAAACTCCACTTTGACTCCATTTCCTTTTATTTGCAGCAAAATAATTTCAGAGAACTAGGACTAGTTATGTTTCATGGTCTCACAGTTTAATTCCTAATGTTTATTTCTCACTAAAAATTACGCTGCAATAACAGTTTCAAATCTGTTGTTATGCAGACCTAGACATGATAGTCCTAAAAACTTTCTTACTAAATCTAGAGGAATCAAGATAGTTTTCCCTGAGGTCAGTTTAGAGATAAATAAATATTAGAGTTTAGAGATAAATATTTTCATTATTTTGTTTTCAAAATGTTTATTATTACAGAAAAGAAAATGTTTACTGAAGGGAAAGAAATAAAAAATGAGATTTTCAAATATATCAAATAGAATTTTACTGGGCATGAATGGGAATGTTAATTTTTAAGTGCTTTTGAATAACCAGTCTGCAAATAAACTATCTATGTATCTACAGAAATCAGGTATTTGTCACCAAACCTTGTCTTATATCCTCTCCTTAAACAGCATCCCCAGTCTTTTTCTCCCACTCTGCTTTTTCTGACGTTTCACCTTCCCCCCAGAACAAAAGCAGAGATCATCACTTACAGATTTAAGAAAGGGGTTAGTATCCCACAAACACCAGGAGCCACACCGGGGTGCACAGAGCCACCAGGTGTCAGTGCAGCTCACACGGTACATCCGAAACAAGCACTGCCACCAGACAAACACTTTCTAGATGAATCCAAAGAGGAGTTAATGCCACAAACTCCTTTCAAATCAAGTGTTTCTTCCTGCCTCACACATGCTGAATGCTAAAAAACATTCCCAGTTGTAGCTGGAGCAGTTTTCCCAGTCTCTGTTATTGCCACTCTCAAATTAGCCAGTAAAGCTTTCTACAATAGCAGAGCTGTCATTCGGAGGAAATTCTTGTTCCCCCAGGAGTACTCAAAAAGGTACAGTATCCTTGCCCTGGCAGATGGCATTGCCCACCACCTACACCTGCTTTTAAGCACCTTGGAGGGAGAGGGAGGGAGAGAGAGAGAGAGGCAGGCAGGCAATTGAAGAGATAAACCAAAATGAAGTAGTTTAAACTTGCATTTTCAAAAAGACCTCTCAAATGTCTAAAGGAGCATAAACCACCTGGCAGGCTGACTGGCTTCCTGTGTACCTTAACCTAATCTGAAAACTCAGTCCTAACAGCTTCATTCTATAGACACAAGGTATTTTGCAAAGTCTTTCCTTAGTGCAAGTATCCAATCATGGCTGGAGAAAGACAGAATACCTATACAGTCCTTATTTGCCATTAACATTTGAGCTGGTAGAGAGTTTCAAATGAAACTGGCAAACATCATGCTAAAATAAGATGGAGGAATTTTCATGTGCTTCTTTTCAGAAGCAAGGCTTGGGAAGCTACTACAGTATGAAGAGTAGCTGCAGCATGAACAGGATAATTCAAGTGAAAAGGGATCTCTACAGTTCACTAAGTCAACCCACTGCTCAGAGCAGGGTCTGCTATGCAGCCTCTTAATGAGCTAACACCTTTGCTGGGAACTCAGAGGGTGGTGAAAACCATTCAAGGGTGAAGACACCATGTGAGAAAAACCAAACAGATTGTTCTGCTGCTGTGATATTTGAAACTGTACATACAAAACTGCTTGTGCTTCATTTGAGTTAGGGAGAAGAGTAAAGACCAAGTCAGATGACTTCTTCTAGCAGCATGAACCAAATAATCAGAAGGCAGTCTCAGGCTTGGGCTACAAAGCTGCTGACATCTAGGTGACCATTAGGTAATGGTCAGAAATAACAAATTGAGGTAGGGATGAGTCATTTGGGATGGGTTGTTTATTTGTGAGGAGTGTGGGCAAACACAGAAGGCACAGGGGCAAGAAAAGGCAAGCTCAGCAAGAAAAAAATAAAAGGAATAAGGTTTTACCTTGTTCAAGCACTATTCCCACTGTAGAAGTGCAGCTGCCTATGCACAGTGGTGAATTTTATCTCCAGACATTGGTCTGCAGCTAACAAAGGATACATATACAATCCTCTACAGACATCAAGGGTAATTAAATGAAAAGTCAGAGGTTTGTTTGCATCTTAAGTTTGTTTTATGGAATAGATAATTTGTTAGTTTTTAAAAGCTCTTCTTCATGCTTTTCACTCATATTTAATTTCCTATCTTTTTATTGCAAATTTTAAGAATCATCACACACGAGTTTAGCACCGAAACCTAAACTTCTGCCTGCAAGCAAAAACTTCTACACTTCCTGGCCCATACAAACAATCAATAACTACTCAGCCATTTCAAAATTCCTAAACCACCCATTTCCTATTTTTAGCAGTACTTTTTCATTCTCTGCCTCTCTTCCTACATGAAACCTTAATGATCTCAAATCACCTTCTCCAAGACCCACTATTTCTGCTGGCTGAAGTCTGAACACATTTTCTTATGGTAATAATGCAGGGTTACACCTAAACCAGCCAGAAAAAGATCAGCAAAATCAACAAGTGGTACTCTTCTACTAGGGAGTAACACTGCATGGTAAGTTACTAAAACTCATGCATCTTACTGTACAGTTTTACCGTCTTAAAGATCCCTTGGAAAAACAAAATAGAAAAAATTACGTGCTTTCCCCCCCCTCCAATATCAGGTAAGCTTTACAAAACATTACAAAGCCCCATAACATTTGCAAAAACATCTAAATCATCTTTTAAATACAGTTTCAACATTCAGCAATGCACATCTTTAAAAGTAAGTAATGGAAAATGTTACCTGGCACCACAGCACAAAGAACGTACTGATGTAGCTTCAGATTTTTTCCAATGCTTTCAGCAACCACAAAGGTCACAGAAAGCTTCAAAATATGACTTGGACAAGGCAAGCTACATAGTGAAGATAAGCATTTTATTATTAATGACAACAAAAGCAGAATACACCAGTATACAAGGAAACATTTTTAATTCCAAACAAACGCAACCAGTTTTATATCACTTCCACAGATTAAAAAAAAAAGTAAAAAAAAATTAATCCAAGTCATCAATGACACAGTATAAACAAATTCAGAAATACATTCATGAAATACAACCAAATGATAAAAATTAGTTTCTAATTCAATTTTGCCATAGCAAACTAGTGTTTGCTGTGCTTGCTCAAAAACAAATTGGAAAACACACCTAAACTTCAAAATACTAGATACATTATAATTTCTTTCAACTAAATTACAAGCACAGCCTCTCCTACTTACAAGAAAAGTGCCGTTACAGCTGAGGTTGGAAGCAGGGGAAGCACCCATCAAAGAACGTCTTGGAATAAAATCCATAGCCAGGCATCTCAGCAAATTAATCTGTATCATAACCTTGTAAAGCACTTCTGAAACTCTATATCAACAAAAGACTTTCCCTGTATTTACAAGTGCAGCATAATTCTGAAAATACTTTCAGTTACTTAGTTTTTACCATAAGTACTTTAGGTATCAGACCTCCAGAAAAGGAACTACTATCACAAACTAGACTCATCATGAGTTTAAAATACAACACAAATTCTGGTAAATAAATCTAACATTTGCAATTTGCAGAACATAAGAATATAGGTGTTTATTTTTTCTTAATCATCCATCATTTCTAGGATCCATTTTGTAGCATCAGGTAAGCAGTGTTCTACAAATACACCAGGTTAAAGCACGATATACATACATTAAGTTAGAAAAAAATCTAAATTAAAATACACAAGCTGCATATTAATACTACACCACAAGGACTGGCATTTAGAGTATCCAGAAGACCTTTAAAAAGAAAAGGCATCCAAGGACCTGCTGTTGCAACTGAATCATAGACAGAAGTTAGAATCAGAGTTAATTAGCCCTTAAGTGTCATTGTCTCTTCATGAAAATTAAGTATTACTTGGCACTACAATGAACTTAGCCCAGTTATCACTCAACGTGAGTAATGTTGCACAATACAACCTTTATCATATGGACAAGCAATACGTCAAACCAGCAGGAAGAAAATACTTGATATCTTTGTTTTCTGAGCATAACAAGGAGAAAACCCCACTGTAAACCAGATGTTACTGCAAATCTTCGCATATATGTGTGTGTGTGCATATATATATACACACACATCAACTGTACTAGTATTCTGACAGAAAGGTTTGTCAGAAACATCATGACTGTCTGAATGAATAATAAGAGATCAGGGGGTGGGGGGAGAGTGACAGAAGTACACCAAGACTAATATATGTATATTTTTTCATGCATTAAAATACTTTCCTAAATGCAGCTTATATATTATTCAAATAACTTTTGAAATTATCTTCACACTGCCTTTCTACAGTGCTTCTGATAGCATACTTACTCTGTAATAAATCAATTTTACTTTTCTTATTATCACAATGCTGAAAAAAACCCAATTTCTTCACAGTATTGTCCATCTTTTGCAGTTTTTCTTTTGTTATACGATCCTTTGTTCATGATATTCCAGCACCACTTTACCAGACTTCCTTATTTGAAACTTTATCACAGAGAATCGTGCGCTTCCGATACATTTTGGTTTCACTTCTGGATTTCTGCCAGCAAAAGAAGATATTTTGTCATAATTTGCTTCACAAAGGCAAGCAGAATTTGGACATTTAGGCTGCAAAAATGTTTTCTGTTACTTAATTTCTTCAGCTGGAATGAGACAGCAACTACTTCTGGAGTAGACTGCATGGCCAGCAGAAATTAAGGTATGAGCTACATTGTACTCCTTGTACAGAACATCCACCTCTAATTTCATTTCAGAGCCATAGTGTTTAATATGAAATACCAGATCGGGTTCACTAAGCAGCTTGTGAAACATAAGTTTAGCTTCAGCACTCCAGCACTCTCCCTTGGCAGGAACTATACCATGTAAAGAGCAACAGTGTGCCAAGTGTGGCAAGTAAGACAGACTTTCTGGAATAACTTTAAGTTGATGGATATCAGAGTAAGGGATGATCTTCTGAAAGCCATAATCAATAAATGTAAGAAAAACAGACTGACTTGTTACTTTACCAATTTCTGCCCTGTTCCACTGTTCTTCCAGTTCAAACTTGATCAAGCAGCTCGCACCAGGAGCCACAAGTTCTTTTGGCAAAGCTGGCAAGTTGTCAGGAAGCTCAGAGAGCAGCAAAGCCAAGTTTTTCATGCAATTAAATAAGACTTCAAACTGGATGCAGAAGTTTGAAGGATCAGTAACTGCAGTTGCAAATCCAGGATAACTTCTGCCACCGTGCAACGCCATCCACGTGACTGAATTTATTTTGAATGATGTATTAAACTCCTTACAGTCTGTATTACTGGATTTTTCTGGTCCAACAGTACTCTGATAACTTAAGAGCTTGTTCAAATGCTCATGAAGCAGAACTTCCCCTATTAAAATATCTACTTCCCAGATACAAGAGCATTCCAAGTATCTCAAAAACAAGATGTTTATTTTATGATCCCGGAGTGCATTTACTACATGGACAATCTGAATTTTCTTCATGTTTTTAAACCAAATCCAGTTACAAAACACAGCTTGTTTAGGAATATTTTTCACCTCATCACTGAGCATCTTTGCATTATTTAAGGACACAATCTCAAAGTTGCCATAATCCATGAAAAAAACTAGCATTAACTTCTCCCTGACAAATTTCTTTATCACTTTTGATCGATACCATGTCAAGTTAGTTTCAGATTTTGTCATGCATTCCAATCCTTCTTCAATGTCATCCACTCTAAGAAAATCACTTCTTTGTGCTTCTTTGACAAGCATTACATTTAACTCACGTAATATTTGTAGATTTCTACGCAACTGTACATGAAATTCTCCACTCTCTGAAATATTAGTCACTTTTGCTCTTTCTACCTGTCCAGAATTTATGTCCCGAGGAAAGATATTTAAGGGTGTTTTGGAAGTACTTTTCATCTTAACAGCCTTTGTTTTCCTCAAACCACCTAAACCATTCTTAGACTTTCTATCTTGAGGTCTATCATTTGTTACCAGAATTTGTTTAGGACTATTTTCCTGATTATGCATTGGTGTGTTTTGCCACTTTGTCCTGCCTTTTTTCCACAGAAGGCTATCAGACATTGACTTTCCATTACAAATTACATCTATTTCCCATTGCTCTCCATGTTGCTGTAAGAACTTGCAAGTGACTGGCTTTTTATTTATTTTTCTTACAAAATAGGAAGTAATTTCCTTAGCCCAGCCTTCATCAGGAACACTTTTTACTCTGCTAAGGAAACAATGAACACTGAGTCTTGGCAAAGTTAAGAACTTTTTTGGAATTCTGCAGATTTTTGAAGGGCTTACAAGTGCTGCATCACCATAGTCAATGAACTCTACCTCAAAGGAGTTTCCTGATTTCAGAGTTTTAATAACCGCTCTATAGTAAAAACAGTCAGTGTCATGCTGTGCAACAATGACATCCCCTATTGTGAGCTCATCTAAGTAATTTGCACCTATATTCACCATGCTTTCATTTAATTCTTTTGCTAGTTGTATTACTAAGTTTTCATCGTCTGCAAGCTGAACATAAAAACTTGATGGGCTATTCACATGAGAAATACACACCACTACTTCAGAATTCACCTGAAAATTACGTTGAGGAAGACTGATTAATTTAGGTATATTTTCATTACTTATTTCCTGCTGACCTGTATGATTTTGTCTTCCATAAGATTCAGAGAGAGCATTTACAGTTACTTCCTTTGAATTTAAAGCAGGCTGACAGAGTGTGCAAGAAGCAGGCTCTCCAACCAGAGGTTCCTCTCTGTGCTTCAGTACAGCACTGACAGCATTTCTAAAACCTGTTTCTTCACAGTTCTGTAAAGTTTGAGGTTTTGAGGACTCCCTACGCAACTTATGTTTGCTACATGCAGTTTGCTTTTCATCTCCAAGACACTTCCTGGTGTCTGTCTGATAATACTTATCACGCACTTGGCATTTCACTTCAGTTTTCAATTTAACTCTTTCGTGATTTTTAACAGTTACTTTTTTAATTTCTTTGTCATCTTCCATGTCACCTACCACTCCCTTGTAATTGCCAACAAATTGTTCTGTATAATATTTTGGTGCCAATTCTTCCAAAATTTTTTCTTTCATTTTCTGACTAACTTTGAGCTGTCCATCATACAGCTCCAAAACAATCTTTCCATTTGATTCTCTGGATACAATTACAGCCTTCAGAAGTTTACCATGGAATGTTTCCTCAAACCACCTAGTAACTCTTGCTGGAACTTCTGTCTCGCTAAGATCTGACAGACAGCATTTAATAGCTTGCATGGGTGTGAATATCAGGTCAGTGGCAGAGTCTGGAATAGGCATCAACTGGTCTCTCTCTACCATACTCTTATTTCCAAAATCTATAAAGTCAGCACATAAATAGGATGTCGATTCCACAGGAAAAGTCAAAGCTCTATAAAAGAGGCCATCTTCAAAATACCTGGCTATACATAATCGTGCATTGCTAGTATCGTATTTTGCATTATTTGCCATTTTACTAATGACACTAACCCTCTTCATCAACGCCTCTAGAGTTTCAGAGTTTCGATTAAGCTGACAATAGAATTTCGAAGGACTATGAATGTGAGTGATATAAACCTCCTCCTCATTTCCAATTTTTATATTAAAAGATGAGTAGCAAAAACTGTACAAAGAACCTAAAGATGCAAGGTTTCTCAGATCAATATATTCAGACTGGGCAAGACCATGTTCTCTGAGGAATTCCTCTGAAGTAGTAGATGAAGTCTGTAACTCAACTAAATTGTATAAACAGTTGGCACTTATAAGAACAACTGCATAAATGATGCAAGTCAATGGTCCTCTAGAAGCAGAAATGAAATCTTCAAAATGTCTACACACTTCTTCAGACCAGTTAAGTGAGTCGGTCTGTAAGGGTACATCTTTAAGTCCACATCTAAATGCTTGACTTTCCAAAGTTAGGAAATCTGGAACAACAGCTTGAAGATCTTTAAGTAAAACTCTTTCTCGATAACCATAGTCTACAAAAACCACATCAACTTCATTTGTGGATACTTGCTGCACAATAGTTGCTCTGTACCACCTCCCATCTTTGGGATATTTAACAACACAGGCAACCTGTCCAGCTTTGTAAGGACTGGTATGATCTTTATAGTAAGTCTGAATTTGTTTCATTAAATTATTTAGCTCTGGCACCTTGCTTTGCAGCTGACATGAAAAATCTACTGGGGAAACAATGCAAGAACACACCACTTCAAGAACAGCTCCTGGTTTAAACACAAGCTCTTTATAAAATAGTTGTTCCTTCAGTACCAATTTATGCCTTTTAGAGACAGCACCTTTTCCAAAACAGGACAGCCCAACAGATTCTCTCAGTATTGAAGGTGTGCTGGATTCCTTCTTTTTAGAAACATTAGAGGTGCTCCGTTGATTTACTTTTTTATTTACTTTATGGGGACTTCTCTGACTCTCTTTTTTCCAATTTGGAACAGAATCTGGTGCCACTTCCCAGTATTCAGCATAGCCAGCTTGAACCATACGTGTGGCAATATTTTCTTGCTGCGAACCACTCCTAGTCAGCGCCTTAACAATATACTTATTGTTTTGTTTTCCAATGACATGAAAAAGTAGCAGTTTGTTAAGTAC
This sequence comes from Megaceryle torquata, assembly GCA_024611175.1. NCBI lineage: Eukaryota > Metazoa > Chordata > Aves > Coraciiformes > Cerylidae > Megaceryle > Megaceryle torquata. The sequence continues at coordinate 11,146 of JANIJG010024304.1, read as the reverse complement.
AATTTCTTTGAAGAAATCTATCTCCTTTTTAACCCACACACCATCAACAGGAAATGTGCAAGCAAGTGCACAGCACATAGCTAAAGCTGGTAAAGCAGAGAACTCGGGAAGCAATATTTTCACATCGTAATAGGGTACTGTATCTGTATTTCCAAAATCAAAAAAATAGACAGTAATATTTACATGAAGCACTTCAACGACAACACCCCGATAATAAAGCATGTCTTTGCTATACCGGGCACAGCACAGCAATCCAGGTTCTGGGTTTTTAAGGACCATTTCATCAGCACCACATTGGTTATACGTGTCTGCAATATTTCTCATCAGAGCTTGAAATTCATTCTCATATTCATATACTTGAATCCAAAAGTAAGATGGATTTATGACATATACCACAAAAGCAGAATGGCAGGAATTTATTTCCATTTCTAGTCTTTTGCAGTGTCTTGATGAAGAAATATCCAATTCACTTATGGAGTTTTTTGTATGCTTATTTCCAGTACAATTCTTAAGTGAATGGCTTCTGTCATAACATAGTTTGCAATTTACAGCAGTACTTGTGGGTTTTATTTCCGAAAGCGAAACACATGATGCAGCTGCCTCATTCACATTTTCTGAATGCTTAGCATTAATTCCAAGTTTTTGATGTTGTAGCGTGATATAATATAAGTGTTTAATGTCATTGAATAAATCAACACAGACACACACAGAAGTTTCCTCTATCAAGGCCTGCGCAAGTTCTTTGAGCTGGACTTTCATTGCTCTTTCATCCCCGCTATCAAAACAAGACAGCGCACATGGAAATGAAATCATTGGTAATGCCATGAACTCTGCCTTAAGTTTCTGCACACAACTAGGTGGAACAGCTTCAGTATTGCCAAAATCCATAAACCACACTTCCACACGGTCAAAGAGATGCTGTTTTATCACTCCTCTATGCCATTGTCCATTCTGCCTTTTGGCAGCACAAAGCAGCCCTAAACTATTGCAAGTTCTATTATTTTTTGTACTGATAGCTTCATAGTACAAATGCATAGCTCTTGTCAAGTCTTGCAGTTCTTTCTGCCATTTCTGTATCTGACAGTAAAATTTATTCGGGCTTACCACAACAGTTATTTTTACACTTTCTTTACTGCCAACAGGTAGATGTGGAAATAGATTACATGGAACTGGCCAAAAATCAGCTGGTTTCTCAGAATTACTGAAAGTAAGCAACTTTTTGACTGGATACTTCTGTTGCAACAAGTGCAGCACTCTCTCAAAAAGCATTTCTTGGGGAAAAGCTCTTAACATTTGTACAATAAAACAAAATGAATCTCCATCTATACATTTTCCTAACCTCAGTTCAAGAGCATCACTAATGATCTTTGGCACTTCTAGAACAAGCAGTTCATACAGTATAACAGCTTTCACCTGACCTGTAATCTGTAATCCTACCAGAGATGAAAAATAGTTAATGGCTTTTGGAGCCCATTTTTCTCCAAGAGGAAGTAGGTTTGCAAAAACACCCAAAACCACCTTTGGAGGCAGCTGAAATAACTCATCACAAGCAGAAGCAAGATGTGTTTCCTCAACCACTAGCACTTGCCCAGTGTCTATAAGAAAAGCCTCACAGACATTCTCTCTCTTTTCCAGAACTCTTCCTCTATGCCATATTCCTTCTGCGTCTTCCACCAAACAAGATCCACCAATACATACATTATGTTTTACTTTGAATACACGTTGTATTTCATTTTGTAGTATATGGTAGTCAAGCTCGCATCCTGACTTGCATTGACCCTGAAACATTACAACCAAGCATTTGGGATGGCATTCTATATGAGTTATCTTCAGATTCACATCTACTACGTTGGATGAGGGAGTCAGAAGTTCCATCCTATCTGTAAAGGAGAGGAGTAAGATAAGCCTGATAGTTTTCCATATTGTGTCTGTCAACTAATGTCTAATATTAAATTTGGTTTCAAAATGCTTTAATAGCAGATTACTACACTTCTGGTTAAATATATACTAAATATTTAACAGTATCACATTTTATGCAACTGGGATATACTAGATGCAATTCTTTGTAAACACTTTCAGATAACATCTGGAAAAAAAAAGCCACAACACACCTTTGGACTTGCTCTTATGGCTACAGGGTGATTTTATCACTTGAGAATAATTCATAATCAGAAAGGTGTTCCCAGAATAATACACAGAATTTAAGATTATATTCAAAAACTGGGGTGGGGGGTGGCAAGCGGTGAGGACAACAGGCAGGCATTGGACATGCAGGGATGTGGAACAACACATGCCAGGCAACCAGGAAGATAAGTGTATTTCTTCTCAAAAAGTAAAGTATTTACACTTGAAGAAAACAAGAGTCAAAAGCAATTCACATCATTTATACATTCTCTGCTTATCTCACAAATATTATTTACATCCAAAAATATAACTGCAGATCTCTCCAAATCAGATCCAATTCACCGTTTCATTGCACTGGACTTGCACTTTACACAGTTTACCTGCAGAAGTATTTCCCATCTGTTTCTCTCTTTGTTTTTAATATGTGAATGACCTCTAATCACCCTGCTGTTTCTTTGTAACCCACTTCTCCAAATAAATTACATCTTAGAGCTGTACTTTACTGTTTACTTAATCTGTCTGTCTATACACCATCGGGTATAGCTATAGCATATTTTAAGTTTTCCTCCAAACACATTATCTGCATCCAACATTTCTGTAAGGCCCATCGTGGTGCCAGGAGGGTTTTACATTGTCTCAACACTCTGATTCTGAAAGTTTAAGTATTTTCAAACTCTTAGATACTTCTCTGACCTTCATCTACAACCTGGGTTTCAAGAACACCTTCCAGCTCCATTCAAATTTGTCAAATCTCAGTGATTTCAGATTGTTTAAAAATGCTGTTTATGCCCATAATTTAACCAAGCAATTCATTAAAATAAACTGCTGTTCTAACATAGCAATTAGGGTTAGACAACATCTGTCAAATGCAAAGGCAGTGGATAAACACACAAGCATATGCTTGGTTTATGAATAAAAATATCCTAAATTTGTAAATTTGTGAAGATGAAAGGGAAATTTTCTGCCTTCAACTACAAGTTATTAGAGCAAGATATTCCTCAGACTGCAAAAAGAATTTTCAGTGGAACTGCCACCATAGTTTTACCACAAGTATACACGAAGCAGCTAGTGATCATACAATGCCTTCAGAATAAACACTGATCCGTATCATTCCAGTTCTACACAAAAGAAAACAAAAAACCATAAAGTTTACAAATAATCTCGGGCAAGAGAAGGAAGAATACATGACTTCTCAAAACCATACAAACAAAACCGACCAAACAAACTAAAAAAAAAAAAAAACACACAAAAAAAAACCCCACACCAAACCACTCCAAACCACCAGGCACAAAAAAAAAAAAAAAAAATCCAGTGAAAGTAGTACCAAATCCAGATCTGACAAATACCTGCTTAAAAAAAGCCATCCAGTTTTTCACTCTTCCCAGTAATAATGGAAAGCTAAATTATAGGGGGCTTTAAATGAACAAAAAAAACCCCAAACCAAACAAGCAAAAAAAAACCCCAAACCAAACAAGCAAAAAAACCCCAGCCTTCAGGAAAGGGCTCTGTTTGCTAGAAGAAACACCTCATCATTAAAGAGAATCAAACTTTCAAAGGTGCACCACATACTTTGAACATTTTTTTTTCTTCACTGAAAACAAAGCCTGGTTGCAGAAACATGTAACAAATTAAATGAGTTTGTGCATTAAAACATTTGTTTGCCTGTTCTTAGAGCCCAAGTAACACCATCACACTGATACATTCACATTTCTACAGTTTGCAGAATTAATTACCTTTTGCTTTTTACTCACCTACACACCAGTTAGGACACACTTATTCACAACACACCTTTAGAAACCTCTGTCCTCTTAAGAGCTCTGCCTCTTTCTAGAAAGAGCACAGAGAAGTCATTAGAAAAGTATATGTAAAATAAATTCCCCTGCCCACCAGTCACCCTAGAAGTGATCCTCATACCCAGTTTAATTAATTATTAAGATGTCACACACTGTTTTTGTTTGCAGCTCTTGAGCCGTCAATATCTATACTCTACCATGCACTACGACCATACCAACTTAGAGCTTTTAAACGCAACCAAAGAGGGCTTTTAAAAGTAACCAAATGCAGGACACAAGCGACAGCTCAAGGCTACCTGCGCTGCTGCCCAAAGCAGCAGCTCTAACCGGGGCTGCTGGAAGGCCCCCGGCAGCGTTCCCCTGAGCGGAGCACGGCACGACGCCGGGCGCGGCTCGAGCACGCGCGGACCACTGGAAGAACGCTGCTGCTGCTACCACCGCCAGGCGAGATCCGAAAGCGAAGACCGCCACCCTACAGCGGCAGCTCCCTTATCACTCACAAGCGCGGAACCGACACGCGAGAACCGTAGCACGACCGCTTTCTACCACCACCACTCACCCCTCGCTGACAAAATGGCGGCGCAGAGCCCGACTCTCACATGCTGTTCGGAAACGCGCATGCGCCATAGCACCGGCGGGGACTCAAAAGGCGCTAGGGTAGAAGACGCGCCTTAAAGTTTGATGGGCAGAAGCGCCGCGGAAGAGCCCAGCCAATCGGAATGGGTCAGTGGCAGAGGTGCCGCCCCTATGGGGGGGCTGAGGGCGAGGCGCGGGATCTGGCAGGACCGGTCCGGGATTTTTCGTCGGGGCAGCCCGGTATGGTTCGGCTTGCTTTGTAAGTTGTGTTTCTGGTTGGTTTGTTTGGAGGTTTAGTTTGGTTGCTTGTTGTTGGTTTTCATTTTTGTTTGCGCTTTGGAGCTGGCTGTAGCTTACAAGATGGGCCCTTTGTAAAAAGTGCCTGTGGGCTCACTATGCCTTCAGGAGCTTTCTTAAAGAGCATTTGAGAGCGCTTATTCTTTCCCATTATCAGGAAGAAATTATCTGGACTGGGAGGACCTCATCCTAAGAGGGTGCAAAATGCTGCTTCATTTGCTTTTTTTATGCAAGTGTGTCTGCCTGTTTAGGGGAGTGCTGGCAGAGGAGACTGTTTCATATGGGTTTTGTTTTTAGCTAAGAATTTAAGCTTACTGAGGTGGTAATTTAGTAGTTTCATTTGTGCCACGATTCTTTCTTTTTATTTCCTTTTCTTTTGTTGAAGTTTGTTTGTTTTTGTTTTCTTATATTACCGTTCACCTGAGATATACTGTGTTTTGCAGTCCTGTACTGGTTGAGCTTAAATGGGCTCTCTTTTAGGACTATTCTAAATTTCCTTGACTATACATCTTAACTGCCAGAGAGCTTCCAAAGAGGTGGAAGTCCATGTTATCTAAAGGCATTAGAGAACCTTACAAAAGATCTGAGCATCTTTGTGTCACTTATAATAGAAAAAAAATAGAATGCCAGTAGTAACAGAGTGATGAAAACCTTGGAATACTGCAGTTTTTCCTTCTTTGGTGTTTTGAAGCTGTAAGATTTATCTTTGTCGTTTCACGTGGTGTTAGATGATCACATTTCACATCCATAGAAAACTCCCATTAGTCCAATTAGGCAGAGTTATGTAAGAGTGGACTTCATAAGTACCATATTTATAGTAGGGAAAGGTAAGACCAAATATTTTTAAAGAAATTACATTCTTGCAAGATTAGAACCTCAGACAAATCTAGAACCCAAGGTAGGCACCTTGTCATCCTCTACTGTGTGAAGGGAGAGTGCTGCCTCAGAATGGCAGCTGAGAAGGTTAAGGTACTAGATAAGGAACGTTTTTTGAGCTCGTGACTACTAAATATTACAAAGGAATGTGAGGTATGGCTATCTTTTTCCCTGCAATTTAGGTTGAAGTCAGTCCTGCTCTGACAACAATCCAGAGCTCTGGAAGTAGAGTGCTACCACTGCTTTTTTAAAGATCTGTATTTTTTTCAACTCAAATTACAGTGATGGTGGCAGCTGTAATATAATCTTATGGTTAGAGCAGTCAGAAACAGATTCTTGCAGGGTGAATCGGTTAAATGTGTACTACTTCTCTGCAGTGTGCCTTAACCGTGGGCAGTTATGTATAGTGGAATGGTGTGTCTGTCTTAAGGTGGGGGGTGGTGTGGGACAGATGATCAGCCTATCTGTCAGGGCCTGGAGAGCTGGAGCTTTCTTGCCTTCTGGAGGGAAAGAAGAGCCTTTGTGCCCATTATACCTTTGCTACAGAATTTCATTGAAATTTACATCATTTCAGCCAATGAAGGAATAAATCTTTTCTGATGTAGTGTAGGGCTTTTGGTATGTCTTTGCTTTGTTTGCTCAAGAGTTGTATCAATTTTTTAGTTAATTAGTTAGTTAGTTGTCCTCCCCAGCCTTGGTATCTATATTGGAAAGTGTGAAATAGGCATAAAGCCCTGTCAGATCTCAAAAGCGAGCTCCTCCAATGACATTAGAGACATGAAGAGTCACTATAGGCCATTGTAGGTGTTCAGGAAGCATGTAACAGCCAAAAGCAGAAAGAGCAGCATTGTGACGTCACAGAACATCCCCATAGTGTACTTCAGCAAACTTGCGAAACCTATTCAGTGTTTACATTTGAATCGCAGATGGTTTAGAATGCTGATGAAGCCACACATTCCACATTGATTAGTACTAAATCTCAAGGGCCTTTCCCAGCTTTGTTTGCTGTGTAAGTAGTACAACCAGCTCCGAGTTTCATCTCTTTCACTTTATTCATATTTACACTTCATAATTTATTCATATTTTGTGTTATTGTTCTTGCAAAAAGCTATGTTTTCCTTTCTTTACCCTATTGTGAGAAAGCCATTAAATATTTTTGTTGTTTTGTCCAGGATTGGAAGGTTAACAAACTCTGGTTTCTATAGGCAGAAATGAAATACAAGTGAAGAAGAATTTTGATATGTGAGGCTTTACTGTCTTAAGAAATTGTGACTAAGACAAAACTAAAGGGAGGAGTTTGTATGGAACTACTGAACAAGGTGGTACTTCATGTGTTCTGAAGTAGGTCTCTTTATGTTCACTCAGGAGTGTTTTCTAATCAGTAAAACTTTGCTCTGACTCCTGTATATGCCTTAAAAACAGTTAATGAAAACACAAAACTTTTCACTATGAAAGCTTTCTGTGCTCATGGGATGAAGTGGTTGTTTATACCCATTTTTATTCTGCAAGAGGTGGTAGCCTAAGTGTGACTACTTTCAGTACACTTAGGTGTGAAATTTCTGTCCCCAGTGAAGGAACAGAGCAATGTTTAAGACTTAACCTTAATGTTTCCCTCCTGGGCGACTAAATAGCTGAACACTTATGATGCTGGTTCTATGCACTGTGTGCTGGCTGGCATGAATCCCATTCTGAAGCACCTGACTTCCACAAAGAATTGTGTAGAGATCATAACTGCTTTGTTTCCACGTGGGGGGAAAAGGAGAATTAAACAAAGGATATCATACTTTTAATCCCCGTGTCTGTTCTGGGATCTGTCCTTGGTGTTGCTAAGACTATTTCTGAATATTAATATCATGAAACTGATACTAAAATAGGTAACTGTTCCACTTCCTTATTTTTAGGAAGGGCAGTCTATCTTAACAAAGTACGTTGAAATTGTCTCCTGTGGGATTTGATTAGGTCATGACTTGCTGAAGTGTATGGGCAGAGGAATTTATGCTCTGTGACTTTGTTCCATCCCTCTCTAGCTTGAGTCCTGTGCAAGCCTGAAAATAGATTGGTGAGTTTTGATCGCCAAAACCATTCATTATTGTATATAATCAAATTGCTTTTCTAAAAGGCACTGCAATTTCCTTGTAATAGCATTTGTGTTTGTCTCTTAAAAAGATAGCTTTGAAAGGGAAGATGTATGTAACACAGAGGTACAAATTAGTGACAGCAGCAGATACACAGACAATTAAAATTTCTAAAAATGGAAAGTGAAAGCATCTTCACCTAAGATAGATCTCATAATAAATGGATCATTTTTTTCCAGCTTAAGTAAGCTCGGATTTATTGTTTAAGTGATGATATTTGGATTAGAAATAGGGATCATAAAAGTAATGACATTTTTTCTAGAAAAGCTCGGAGAACAAATCAGCGTCTCCTCTGAACCTTTCACACTGCAAGGTCTGTATAACTTTTTTTTTTTCCTGAAATCGGTCCAAAAGGTTTGCTCTTTTCTGTAGTAGTCAACAAACTCGAAAAGCAACAGGATTCAAGACAGTCATCTGAAAACAAAAGCTTGTGCTCTTTTCCCGGATTTTGTCTTTTAGAGTGTGTCCTTAAAGTCTAAATTTGTGTTTCTGTTACCTGGAGCGGTAGCCACTAGGTGGCAGGAACAACCACAAGTTCAGCTGGATGCTTGGTAATAGGCTTCTGTGACTTCAGTGGAAGGAAGGAGCACCGGAGCCATTAATTCAGTCTGACATATAATGAAATATGAGGGTGCACGTGCTGGAGAGTTCCGCTAGAAGGGTTATCACATTTATCACACCGTCTGAAAGCACTTGAAGTATTTTCAGGTAACCTGAACTAACTTGAAATATTTTCAGTCTATTAGCAGTGTCTATTTACTCTATAGGGAATCAAAATTTAATTTCAGAAATTTTACTAGATCACCTGTCAATCTTACCAACAATATATTTTTTTTTAACATCATGTTAATATCACATATGAAGTTAGTCATTAACTTGGCATCTTAGGAAAGCAGAGGGTAGAAACAGCTTTTACAAAATACTTTCAGCAGTAGACAGTACTTATTGTTGCTTCTTAAAATATGCTTTGCACATTTCATAGAATGATAGAATCATAGAATGTTAGGGGTTGGAAGGGACCTTGAAAGATCATCGAGTCCAACCCCCCTGCCAAAGCAGGATTACCTAGGGCATGTCACTCAGGAACGCATCCAGACGGGTTTTGAAGGTAGAGAAGGAGACTCCACAAACTCTGGGCAGCCCGTTCCAGGGCTCTGTCACCCTCACAGTAAAAAAGTTCCTTCTCCTGTTGAGGTGGAACCTTCTATGCTCAAGTTCAGTGGCAGTAAGTGTCCGAGCAGACAGAAGATATGCCCACTACATCAGAAGATACGCCCATTTTACAGGTGAAAATACAAACTGAGACTTGTTATAAACAGAAAGACAAAGCAGAAAGTAGAATTTCTGTTAATAGGGGCCTTCCGAAATAGATGAGCTTTACCATACAGACTGCACCATACCAGTACAGCTGTGCAGATACAGAATCCAGTATTAGTGATGAGGTTGAGCTTCTCTGCTGTGCAGTTTGTAGGGTGCTGTGTGGTAAGGTCATTCCACTATGTCATCTCAAATATCAATTAGGCCCATAATGCAGAGAGGTGCATGAGAAGACCCTGCACCATGGCTTGACCCTGGGTACCTGTACGTATCTGGTGTGGGATGAGAGAATGTCACACTCTGTCTGCATTAGCAATTCCTTTAGCACAATCAGAGTAGATCTGTACTTAAGTTATTGGTGCTGGTGACCCAATATCCAAGTCAAAGGATTTTTTAAGGGAGGAAGGATTATTTAGGACTAGCTCTAGCGTAGTCACATGGATGGGATGTTTGCTAGCATTTGAAGAGCATCTTTTTGATTTATTTTCATTCCAAATAATTCATTTGTTCTCTGTGGAATAGGTCTGCTGTGGGAATGACAGGAAGATTCACCTCCTATTCCAAACTAAAATGTAGAAGTACCCAGAGGGAAGCTTGACTTATGCAAGTAAACTGGGTAGATTCCCAGTTCTTTAGCATGGTGGTGGAAGAGTAGGGCTGTTGAAGAGGGTGAATGACCATAGAGGAAAAGGAGTAACCATCTGCAGAACAGAACTTTAATAATTTCAATTCTTTGGAGTCAAATAGTTCTGGTTTATGTAATAAATACTGTATTTCTAAAGATCTATATAGCCAAAAGTTTAATTTATTTATTTTTAATTCTGAGATAAATTTATTCTGAGGATGAAAAGGAAGTGGCATATGCAGTGGCAATTCTGGTGTTAGAAATATTGAATAATATTTCACATATGTGGCAGAACAAACTATTGCATGTAGTGATGGTGGGTGAACTAGTTGTATTGTGAGTCATAGAATCATAGAAACAGAATTGTCAGGGTTGGAAGGGACTTTAAAGATCATCTAGTTCCAAACCCCCTGCCAATGGCAGGGATACCTCCCACTAGAGCAGGTTGCTCAGAGCCCCATCCAGCCTGGTCTTAAAAACTTCCAAGGATGGGGCTTCCACCACTTATCTGGGCAACCTGTTCCAGTGTCTCACCACCCTTGTGGTGAAGAAATTCTTCCTGATGTCTAACCTGAATCGTCCTCTTTCTAGTTTTAATCCACTCCCTCCAGTCCTATCATTGCTTGACAGCCTAACAAGTCCCTCCCCAGCTTTCTTGCAGGCCCCCTTAAGATACTGGAAGGCCACAAGAAGGTCTCCCCGGAGTCTTCTCTTCTCCAGACTGAACAATCCCAACTCTCTCACTCTGTCCTCATAGGAGAGGTGCTCCAGCCCTTTGATCATCCTCATGGCCCTTCTCTGAACACACTCCAGCACATCCATATCCTTCTTGTAATAGGGGTTCCAGAACTGGACACAGTACTACAGGTGAGGTCTCACAAGAGTGGAGTAGAGGGGGAGAATCACCTCCCTCAACCTGCTGGCCACGCTAAGTCATGAAATCACAGGAACTAAGAGCTGGAAAAAGACCTGTTAAATCATCTGCTTGTCTCTGAAGTGACAAACTGAATGATCTAATAGGTTTTTAACATTATTTGTTTCTGTGCTTCATATCAGTTAATGAAATTCTGGTCACAGCCCTACAAGCTGTGTGTGAAGAAAGAGCCACAGCCTCTTGAAGAGGTTAATGAATACTGGCGGTGCCTGCAGAGATACACATTTTGAATTATGCAGATCTGATGGCCCTTGTGTAGTCTTAATTCATATTTTCTTAAAACCTTAGCAAACTTCTTTGTGAATTTTACACATTCAAGTAAAAATCAAACTTTCCACACTCTCAACAAAATAATTTTTTTTCTCACACACTGTCTATGAGTGTGTCCACTGGATGCACAATGTTTAAGGAGCATAGTCTTACAGAGTATGTTTATATGCAATTTACATTTAAACATAAAACCATAAAT
>JANIJG010024302.1:1743-16473 GCA_024611175.1 Megaceryle torquata | reverse complement strand
CCCAGCCTCCGTCAGCGAGAACCATGATGCCGGGGTGGAGGGCGAGAAGCAGGATGAGGACGGTGAGTTTGGCAGCAGAAGACGGTCCGAGACAGAGGACGAGGAGGTGACGACCCCAACGAAAATCAAGGAGCTGAAGGTACAGACAAGGCGGGCAAAGGAGGGTGGAGGTGGAGGGGTAGGCTGGCTCACACTTGGAGAGGGCAGGCAGCAGATGGGGCACAGGCAGCAGGGCTGGGCTGCAGGCAGGAGGGGTCACCTCTTGGACACTGTCCCCTGCAGTCCTTTCTCTGCCAGCTGTGCCCCGGGCTGGTGGGACCCTTGGGACATGGCTCTTGGCCTCACCGGTGGAAATGGGGCTGTCACGGGGGCTTGGCCGAACTCTGATTCCCCAGCACTTTCCATGTGGTCTCAAAGTTTGTGCTGAGGCAGGGCTGGACCTGGGAGCAGCCCTGCTCCAGGACAGGGACTGGGGATGGGGACAAGCCAGGCACAGCGGTGCCCACTTGTGCCTGCCACTGCCCGGGCACAGCCCACCCACTCCCTGCCCCAGCTCCTGGGCTGTCCCAGGGACACCCCAGCCCTTTTCAGCCCCACGCTGCAAGGGGAGGGGGGGGATCTGGTCCTTCTGTGCCCTACCCAGCCCACCAACTTAAATGTGATGTTTGTGACAAGTTCCCTCGACTGACCCTGCTGGTTACTTTTAACCCTCTCTTTGCTGCCAGCCGGAGCACGAAACAACCCCCAGGCACAAGCAGGAGGTATTATCTCTCTGGAGTATCTTAGTCCTCATTGGTGCATCATATTGTCCATCCTTTCCAAAGCAACACTGTGTGTCACCCTATTTACTGGAATACAAGATGCACTGGGGCGGGGGGTTGGATGCTAGAGAAGCCCGGTGAGCAGACAGACAGCTGGGGATGTGCCCCAGCGTGCACACGGCATCTTCTATCCCACTAAGTAAGGTAGTCCTACCTGTACGTGTGAGCAAGAGCCCTCCCAAGGCGCAATGGCCAGGCCCCTGCGCCAAGTCCTTGGCCCGTTGGGAAGACCCGGCTTCCGCTCGTGTTACTGACTCCGCCATGTCCTCGCCTCGTGTCTCCTCTCCGTCCAGCCCTCCGGAGGCTGGTCCCATTGCTCCCGCTGGCACCCCGACCCACGCTCCGCTTTTGCCTGACCTGAGCTGCCTCCATCGCCCACCGTGCCCGGCGGCTCCGCTCTCCCCTCCTGCAGCCCCCGCTCCCCCAGTGCCACTCCCCTGCGCAGAGAGCCAGAGCTCCTGGCAGCGCCGTGGCTGCCGTTCCGTCTGCACTGCTGCGGGACCCCCTCAGCTGCCTCCCGTGCCTGGCTCAGCTCCCTGCACTGCAGGGCAGGTGCTGGCACCCACCCGCGTGCCCGAGGGCAGCTCTCTGCACCTTTGCAGGCTGTCCTAGAGAAGAGGGAGGCTGTGCCCTCCCCTGCGCTGACACCTGTGTCTGTGGTGGCCCCTCCATCAGGAACGATTCATCCCAGCCTAAAATCCACAGCTGCTGTCTGGGGGTCTCCACTCCGCTCGCCGTGGGATGTAGACCCTTGCTGGAGCTGTCGCCGAGGGCAAACGCAGCCAGGAGATGGGGTTCGCTGTGCTGGCACCACACAGCCCTCAGCATCCCACTCGGCACCACAGGGCAGACCCTGCTAGGGCGGTGGGCACCAGTCCTGGTCCCTCCCCAGCCCACCTCATTGCTTACCCCACTGCATGTGCATGCGCTGCTCCCCCGGCGCACCCCGAGCCCAGAGGTGGGCAAACCACGAAGCGCTTCCTCCACAGCTCAGACCCGCAGGTCCACAGGGGGAGTGTTCTCTTCAGCTGCACTGAGCTTTCAGGATCTGGAAAATTTGGTAGGATTTTTCGTGGGACTCTCTTTCTTGGGTCTCTGGGCTGTTGCTGAGGAGGTACACACTGGGGAGGTATTTTAGGTGACTCCTTTTGAACCTCAAAAGAGGTTTGAGTTTGAGGTTGAAGCAGAAGCCAGGGTTCTTGCTCTTGTTGGTTCTTGCTCTGAGCCAGTTTGCCCACCTCTGTGGCAGGACGAGGGGAGCCACCCTGGTGCCTGTACCGTCACAAAATGATGCTCTTAACACCTAAACCCCACCTTACACCTGAGCGCTCTGAGCTGTCCTCTCTCCACAGCAGGCCAGACCCCACCCCACGCTGCCCTTGTGCCCAGGCTGGTCCATTGTGATCCAGACTTGGATCCATGCTGGACATCTCTGACCAGCCCTTGACCTCCTGCCCTTTGGCAGAAGCTCACTTTGAAGGACCTCTGTTGGAAACCTCTGCTGGGACAGGGGCTTGGGCTCCCGTCATGCCTGGCATGAGAGAGCAGCAGAGGAGGTTGCTGGTATGTCCACTGGGGCCCGATCCTGAGGGAGAGCCCACTCTCTTCCCCCAGATAGCTGAGCTTGTCCCCAGCAGGCTGTGCTGGAGGTGCTGGAGGGGCACGCTGTGCCCTGCTTGGAGGGAAGCCTGCCGTGTGCGTTCGGCCACGTGCTGCCATCTTTGCTGTTCCTTGCAATGGACTTAGTGAGAACTGCAGACCAGGGTGCTCTGACATGCTGTTCATTTGGCTCTTGACACCCTAAATTCAAGCCCAGTGTGAAGCAAACCCTGCTCGCCTCTCTTGCCTTGGCTGGTGCTTTAATCATAGTTGTCTTCCTCTTTCCTTCCCCAAGTTTTTAGACAAGCCAGAAGATGTTTTGCTGAAGCATCAGGCCAGCATCAATGAGCTGAAACGGACCCTGAAGGAGCCCAACAGCAAGCTGGTTCACAGGGACCGGGACAGGAGGCTGCCTTCCTCACCAGCCTCTTCCTCACCTAAGCATGAGGATGAAACACCAAAGGGAACCCCAGAAAAGGCCAGTGAGGTTTGTTCTGCTGCTTCTTTTTTATGGAGGGGATCGGGTTGTTCATGACGAGGTGTTCCTCAGCTGTTGGGCTCTGGGTCTCTGCCTCCTGTGCTACCTGGGGGAGCGTGGTGGAAAGTACCTGGTGGGGACACTGCTCCTCTTGTGCCCAGGAGCCACATGGAACTGAGCTTCTTATCCTTCTCTGGAGGGCTGTGTTTTTGCGTGTACCTGAAAGTTGGCCCGTGGCTTTGTTGGCCCATGAGATGGGGCTTTCCTCACCCCTCATACCAGCAGGGCTGCTGCATGGCAGTGCCTGCGCTGCTCCTGCCAGAGGCATGTCCTCAGCAGAGCAGGATCAGGTGCCTGTGTGGAGGTGCCCCATGCTGCTCTCACCAGCTGGGACCCAGGTGGAGGGAGTAGGTGGCAAGGTGAGCGATGCCTCGCTGGCATCCTGCACGTACATCCACCCCTCCCAGTGTTTGCCTGCTGGCTTTATGGTGGGACTTTGTGAGTGTGAAGGGAAGGAGCCTGGGGAGCTGGAATTGCGGGTGCCAGGACGCGCAGAGCCCCTGGTGCTGCGTGCAAGGCGCAGATGTGGCACAGATGGGTGCTCCACGGCACCGGATTCCTGGTTGGCTTGGTACAGGCAGCACGTGGCAAGGGCATCCCCGCTGCCAGCCAGGGTGCCCTCTCCCTGCCAGGGACCCTCCCTCGCTCTGCCCTCCACGGGTGCTCTGGAGCCAGGCCTGTGCCTGCACCTGTGGGCATGGCTCGGGCAGGGTGGATGCCACACGTGGGACCTGCTCTGCCCTGGCTTCCTCCTGGGACAGTCTGGCAGAGCAAGTGAGGACATGGGGCTGAGCTGCGAGGAGGGTGTGAGGAGCTGTGGGGCAGCTAAGCCAAGGGCTCTCTGTGGGGGTTTCCTGATGTGAATGTGTGCTTGCTGGTCCCCAGCACTGACTGGAGACCTGGGGCTGCAGGTGAGTTCACAGCCCCTCAGCAAATGCTGAGCTGGGAAGAGGAAGAGGCGCTTCACCTCATGTCTCATTTACAAACAAATATATAAAGTGCAGAGATGTAACTGAAGCATCTAGAGCTGGCATAGCTGTGACCTCTTGTTCATTCATCCATCCCTCCATCCATCCTTCCATCCATCCTTCCCTCCATCCATTCCTCCATCCTTCCCTCCACCCTTTCCTACATCCCT
The DNA here is from genome assembly GCA_024611175.1 of Megaceryle torquata. Lineage (NCBI taxonomy): Eukaryota > Metazoa > Chordata > Aves > Coraciiformes > Cerylidae > Megaceryle > Megaceryle torquata. Next base: position 12,377 of record JANIJG010024302.1, on the reverse strand, counting down.
CCCTCCCTCTATCTATCCATCCATCCACCTGCCCACCCATCCACCCACTCACCTACCTGTTCACCCACCCATCTACCCAACATTTGTTCCCTCATTCCTTCTCATGTGCTCTCAATCTCTCTCTCTCTCTGTGTGTCTCTCTGTCTCCCTGTCTCTCTTTCCCTATGGGTGCTGGGGTTTCCGTGCTGGCACAGATGATGGAAGAGGACACCCTAGACGATTTTGCATCTGAGCGTGGAGCTTCCCTAAGCATGGAGTCTTTCACGCAGAAAAGCCTTGTCTGCTCTCCTGAGGTTGTCACTATCCTGCTTCTCTCCCCACCCCTCGCTCTCACAGTTTGCCCCCCTAAGGGGCCCTTCAGCCTGCCAAGGCGGTTCCTGCCCTCTGAGCAGAGCCTGAGCTGTTTGCTTCCCCCCCACACCCTGGGTGGGTCCCCCCTCCAGTGGTGGGCAGCATCTGTCGCCAGGACAGGGCTGTCGGTGAAATCTGCTCCCCTGTTTCTGCTGGGCTGTGAGACGGGATCCTGGGACAGACCTTGCCGTGGAGCCCTGCTGCGCACCCCCAGGGTTGGCTGTGTTCTGGGTGAGGAGGCCGGTGCTGGGGGGCCCGAGGCAGTGCTGACCCTATGGTCCGGGCACTCCTGCAGGTGTTTGCAAGTGGGCAGGCAGCTACAAGCTGTCTTTAGCAAGCCCTTGTGCTTTCTTTTCACTTTGGCTGCAGTTACAGTTCCCCAGGCCCAGGCACCCTGAAATAGGGCATCTCTGGCGCATCAGAAATGTTGGACTTATGCCTGTGCAGGGCAGGGTCATGCTGCCTTTGATGTCCTCATGCAGTGCCCACGGGTGAGGAACGTGGACTCTTGGCACTGCTTGCACGTAGGGTTTATCTCGCGTCATGGTGGTTGTTTCCCAGGACAGCCAAGAGAGGATAGCACTGAGCAGAAGAAAACTGGTCTTTGAGACTTGTTTCTGGTGTGGTTGGACCCCATCAGGCTGCAGCGTGGTGCCCAGCGGTGCTGAGGTGCACACCCTGCCCCCAGGGAAGACAGGCACAGGAACCCTGTCGATCAGGAGGCCAGAGGAGGCAGGGGCTGGGGTGAGGCTGGTCCCAGCCTCCCTCCCTGACATCTCCCTTAGTGCAGCAGTTGCCAGTGATGGCAGCTGGAGCCCAAGCCTCGGCCAGCTGGAGCAAGCATCCCCCAGAGGCAGTGTGGGTGTGAGTGAGGGCTCGGGCACAGCCTCGGGCTTCCCCAAGGGTACAGGCACCTTCAGTGAGGCATCTCCTGGTCCACACTGGGACCCTCTACATGCCAGTGTTTAAGATCTGGCAGACAGAAGCAGCAGAAGTGAGGTGTGCACACATGTCTTGAGTCAAGAGTCTTCCTCTCTGCCTTCTGGAGATGCTCAGGGTGCCAGGTCTGTGCTGGGATGCAGGTGCTGAGGTGACCTCACCAGTGAGTTCTCTCCAGGTGTTAGTGGCCGAGAGTTAGAAGGTGATATGTGGTCACTTGTCCTTTCCTGGCCTGTGGTTGCCATGAGAAATTTGTGGCCCTGAGAAGGCAATAACGAGGACAGCACATCTGCAGAGCTTGGAGTGCTCATTGTTCTCAACCAGAAAGTCTCTTGGTGCCCATGGGCTTCAGACCCACTGAGATGGGGTTATTTGTCACCTTCAGCTGCACACATCTCCAGCTTCCTCTCCATCCCTCAGTCCTCACTTCTGCTGGAGGACCAGAATGCTGAGCTGGGAGGTGCTGGGAGTCTTTTCAGCTTTGAGTGACAAAGCAACCCGGTGTGTTGTCTCAGCGCCTCAGATTCACTCATTCTCCCCTCCTTGTTGTGAGGCTCATGCTTTCCTCTCAGGTGAGCTGGGTCTCCCTGAGGAGAAAAGAAAGATGGCAGGGACATTGGAGGATAACAAAGGGAGAAGCCTCCTGCTGGTCCTGGGTCTGCTGCGGTTATGGGCCTCGCTGGCAGGGGCAGAAGGCTGCCTCAGCTCCATACCGTTGTTTCTTTCCTTCCTACCGGTTTGCTCTCTTGCAGCGTGTAGGTGAGAATGGCCTTTCCAAACACTCTTGTTCCTAGAGCAGGTGTGTTGGGACTGGGGGGAAGTGTGCAAGTGAACGATCCCTTGGGAAGTCAGGGTTGCTCTATGGACAGACCCTTTCCAGCAACATCGCTTCTTAGACTCGGCTCCTGCTGTCCCACACTGTCCTGCCAGCTTACGCACCTCCAAAGCTCCAGAAGTTTATCCTCTTTCCTCGAGGATGTACCCAAGTATCCAGAGATTTGTCCTGAACATCCCCAAGAGTCCTCAAGCTCTGGAGACACAAGGGCTGCCATGGGCTGCAGACCCAAAGCTGTGGCTGGAGCTGGTTCTGAGCCCTCCAGAGCAGAGTTCAGGTCACACCACAGAGCAGTTGGTCCCAGCAAAGTTTGTAGAGAGGGAAGCTGACACTTCCATGGATGACCACATTGTTCCAGGCTTCGGAAGATTTGTCTTAAGGCTTTTTGATCTACATGTATCTCAAGCCTTTACTCTGAGGAGGAGCCTGAAGAAACTCATCATCTTTGTCCAGGGAAGATCTCCTGCAAAGGCCTGTGGTTTGCAGCCAGAGGTGGACAAGAGGACTTCACTGAAGAGCTTCATACACATGCTCGCTATCTTTCCATCCTTGCCTTGGCTGCAGAACAGGTTCAGCAATGAGACCTTGGTGCAGGAGCAGAGGAGAAGCTGCTGTACCCTGGGGAAAGGAAGCAGTGTTCTGGTGGAATCGCCCACAAGCATCACTACAGAGTGGGCAGACTGGTGTTGAGGGAGTTGGGCTTCCCAGCAGGCCCAGTGCAGCCACCATGGTAGTGCTAATGTTGCTTTCATGGGCCAACCCCAACTGTGAAAGACCGAGGTGCACCCTGGTGCTCCTGGCTGTTGCCGTTTCCAGAGACTGGGAAGTGATGAGCCCTGCACCGGAGGCAGGCAGCTGGCGAGCAGGGGTGCCGGGGAGCACACAGAGAAGGGCTGTCGGGGAGGCTTGTGTGAGAGTTGCCAAAGGGAGCTGGCGTGAGACGGGTCTTCTGAAGACCTGGCTCCTCCAGCACGGGGCTGCCTGGCTGCAGTGGGGTGCAGGTGCCACGGCAGGGGCCCAGCAAGGGTCTGTCTTCCATCTGTGGCGGAGCGGACCCTTCCTGCCATGGAGTGGCTTCCAGTGCACGTGTGACATCCCAGCACTGTCCTGGCACTGCCAAGAGCCTGCACCCGCCTCTGCCATCAGGCGGCTCTCGCAGGGGGCCGGCAGCGGGTTGTGCCCATGCACAGCCCCCACGGTGCCTCCCACCCAGCATGGCCCCGCTGGCACTCATGGGGGATCTTTGGGGCACAGCTGGGAGCTTGGCAGAGCCCAGGGCAGGCGTCGGGTCTGCTGCTTGCCTGGTGCTGCCAGGGCAAGGCTGCTTTGCTTTCTTTGGCACCTGGTAAGGAAGGAGCTGGGATGTGGCATTTTTCTGCCAGGGGCTTTCACCAATTTCTGATTCTCCTCCTTGTGGAAGCCTTCGACTAGTAACTGGTTTTCCTTCTTCCTCTCTCTCATCTAATCTCATCTTGTTTTCCCTTCCTTCTCGCTCTGCTTCCCTCTGACACCCCGTTTCCCCTTATTCAGGAGCAGTTTTTAGGTTTCCATTTCTGGTGCAGCCACTCGGACGGCCCTGCGTGGGGCACAGCTCACATTTCCGTGGGTTGTTTTCCCTACTTTGAGCGAGGAGGGGCAGCCAGCGCCCAGTTCACTGGGGCTGAAGCACAGCCAGGTGCCACAAAGGGTCAGTCTTACCCAGCCTGTGGACGTGATGCTGACTGTGCCCACAGGCTGGTCCCGGTGCGAAGGACAGGGCTGGCCCCGTGGGGAGCTCTACAGCACCATGCCCACAGCATTGCTCTTCACACATGTGCTGCCTGCAGGAGAATGGCTGGGGAGGATGCTGGCCTTCCTCGTGCGCAAATGTTTTCCTGCTGCTGTCATCTTCTGGGTTCTTTTCTACCTGCTGTTCCAGGAGCAGTTTTTATCAGTGCTTTGTTCTGGGCACTTGCAAAGTCTTCAGCTGTCTGACAGGACAAACAGGCTGAGCGCACCAAGTGTAGGTAGTAACAGCGTCCTCCCCTGCGCAGCAGCATGGACACCCACGTAGTGTGTCACATTCCCACCGTGTCCGTGCTGCGGGATGCTCCACAGCCTCTGCTTGGTCCTCGCTGCAGTGCCTGTAGCTGTCTCAGCTGCCACGCCTGTGGTCTCCTTTTACATTTCACAGGGAACCTTTTATAGGTTACATTTTCTGAACTGCTTGGTTTCAGCATTGCTAGAAACCTCTGCTGAATAATTGCTCCTGATGAGATTTCCCTGGAGAGATGGAAAGGAAGGATGGACTTTGGAGTGAATCCTGAGCTGCAGCATCTGGTAGGAAGGGGAAAGGACCTTTCTGATGCCTAAAGGTGGTTTCTTTTCTTGCTCATGCTCCTGGCAGGCTGGCATAGTCTTAGGGCTGGATGAAGTTGAGAGTCAAGCTACTCAAAATGCAGACTGTTGTCTACAGTAAAATCTCCCTCTGCTCATGGAGACTGCTAGAGCCAGCTGCAGTCAGGAGTCAGATGGGGAGTCCCAGCTGGGTTTGACCAGCTGCGTTCCTCTGCCTCATGAGAGATGCCCCAGTAGCTGTTAATGTGCTGGGAGCACTGCTCCCGCTTCTGTACCTGCAAAGCTGCAGATGTTGCAGGTATGTCAGTGAGCCACCATCCAGAGCAAAGCGTAGTCCCTGGAGAGGATGGAGGGGCTCAGTCCCCGTCATGGCATCATCCCCCTTATTTTCAGTCCCTTCCCTCCATCAGCGAGCTGACAGGCTCTTTGGATAGACCCTGCCTCAGCTCTTGCATGAATAGTAATGATGATTTGGTGAGCACTACCCGAGGCAGAGCAGCTTTCTGTTACTCATGACTGCTGTCGTCAGCACGTAGGTAAAGTATTTTTGATGCTAACTCTTCTTGCTCCAATTGCAATGCAGGGCTCGGAGCATTGGGTATTTATAGAGAGAGAAACTCCTAGGCTGGAAGTGATAGCTCTAAAGAAAGCTCTGGGAGTCAAGAAAGAAGAAGCACATGCAGGTACCACAGAGGTGAAAATGAGTGCAAGCCTATCCAAAGTGGAGATGGCAGTAGGGAAAGCCAAGGAAGTGGCAGGCCAGGAAGAGCCAGCAGATGCAGCCCTGGATACCCGGACAAGAGCAAAAATGATCGCTAGTCCAGAGGATTTTGAGTCTGTCTGGGAGGATGAGATCTATGAGAAGGACACCAGGGGAGAGCCCAGCCAGGAGGCAGAACGCCTGCCAGCTGACCACGCAGAGGAGGAGCCCCAAGAGCAGGGCAAGGGAGCAACCACCAGTGAGCCAGGTTTGCCCAAGCCACATCAGCAGTCTGAAGAGAGGAAAAGGGACAAGGTTTTGGGGCCAGAGCCTCCCCAGGGAGAAAGTGAGGTGGTCTCCAAGGAGCGTTCTTCTGCAGCCTCTAGGAAGCAGGAGGCCAGAACACCAGCCACAGCCACAGAGCTTGTTAAAATTAAAGTGAAGGCAAGTGATGACAGCTCAGAGACTTCTGCAACCCAGAGGATCATCTATTTAGGAGATCCAGAGGTAGAGGAGAAGGGCGGTACAACACACCTGCTCTTGGAGACTGGTGGATGGCTCGGCTTGGAGGAGAGACAAGAAGCCACTGTGAACATGTCCGGAGAGGGATCCGGGCATGCAGCATGTGTGGCAGAAGGGTTCCAACCCCATCCCTCAGCAAGTCAGCAACACATGACAGTGTCTGGAAAACCTGCTGAAGCACCAGAGCAGCCCAGAGCAGGCTGTGATGGGACCAGCCTGGTGGGACATCCCACCTCTGGGTGGGAAGAAGGGCTGCCCCTACAGCAAGAGGAAGCACCTGCTGGGCTGACAGGCTGGGAAGCACTTGAGGGAGGTGGAGCTCTGCCATGTTCCCGAGAGGTGGGACTAAAGGAGATGGAACTGCAAAGCCCAGTGGAAGGCTTGAAGCCATGTGGCCTGGCAGGGGATGACCACAGGGCTGAGGAGAACAGAGGGGGACCAGTACAGAGCCTGGACATCTGCACGGCAGTGGAGGGGCTCTCAGGAAGGATTGGAGCAGATGGCAACAAGGAGGAAAGTGCCAGTGTGGTTCTGCAGATGGAAGAGATAGAGACCAAGTCACCTCTGTCAGCTGTGCCTCAGCAGGGTCACCCTCACACCACCACGGGGTCGGAGGGGTATAAACCCAGCACTCCTGCCCCTGCACCTTTTCCTGAGCAATCCAGCCCTGTCCCCGCACAGCCAGCCCCAGGCACTGAGCCTGAGGGCAATGACCTGCCCCAGGACATCAGCCCTGCAAGAGGTGTGGGCATACCCGAGGGTGTGAACCTCCCAGCAGGGGTGGCACATGAGGAGATAAGCCCTATAGCAGGCAAAGGAGCACCAGAGGACACAAGCCCTGGAGCGCAGGTGGTCACACCCAGGAGCACCAATCCTGAATCTGAAGAACAACCCCAAAACATGGGTTCTGCTACATGGAAACCACACCAGGGTGCAAATGCCATTGCAGGAGGTCCACCCCAAAACACAGAAGCTTCAGCAAAGTTGATCCAGGTCAGAGACCCGGCCACAGGGGACATAGCCCAGGACACAGCGAGGGTAACCCAGAACAAAGTTGCTGCCACAGAAGAGCAGCTCCAGGAGGAGACATCCATGATAAACAAGCTTTCCCAGGACATAGGGCCCACATTAGGGAAGCTGACCAGAGATGAAGGCCGTGAGATGGAAGAATTGTCCCATAACAAAAGTCCTTGCATGGAAGAGCTCCCTCCCAAGGCAGAAGAACCAGAACAACAGACTGGGGCAATAATAAGAGACCTGCCCCAAGAGGGTCCAGTGGCTGAAGGGCTGCTCCACACTGCAGATCCCAATGTGCAAGAGCCACCCTGGGACTCAGAGTTTAATGGGGGACAAGATCTGCAGAGGAGGAGCCCTACAGTAGGAGAAACTGCCAGGGACAGTGACCTTGCTCCGGAGCAGCCACCACAGGATAAGTCTCCTCTCAAAGAAGCTGATGAGGTACCGCGCTCCCACTCCCCTGTAGCAGGATTGTGTCAAGGAAGCAAGGTGTACCAGTTCTCTGCCTTGGTCTGTGAAGACAGGGGACAGTTGCACGCAAGTGGCGGCACTCATCAATTAGAGTCTGAGATGCTGATGTGCATGGCTGGGAGGACAGGAGCTGTGTCCCAGGAGCATGGAGATGTCACTGTGGCTGCAGGTAGCTGGCAGGACAGCGAGGGCTATAGGAAAACCTCAGTGGCCTCTAAGATAAAGATGTTCGAGCAAAGTGAAATGGAGCGAAGGGCAGCCCAGGAGGGACAAGAGCGTGTGTCTGAAGTTGAGACATCAGCAAAAGCCAAGGGGAAGACGGGTCTGGAACAGGACGTGCTTTTGAACACAGGCCTCGCCTCACCACCAGCAGTGCCGGTCGCTCCAATGGGACCTGCATCCAGTGGGGGCTCCTTGGCCCTTGGGCAAGGGGCTGGTTCAGGAGACACCTCCCAGCCGCTCTCTCTGAAGGAAGATGGTTCTGTTGACCTGGAGCACGAAAGAGAAGACAGTGCTGACCTGGCCTCCCCCGACTCTGGCTGTGAACTCACACTGGCGGAAGCCGTGGTAACTCTTCCAATGAACTGTCCGGATGGAAAGTTCATGCGCATGTTGTGTGGCTCTTTATTATCATGTTCAGTGGCTCCTCACACATCCATTGACTGACAACAGTCGCTTTGCATCCCCTGTCCTTTTATGTATGTGTATGTGGTCAGGCTTATTTGCTGAATGCAGACCCGCTGGCCAGTTGGTTCATCAGCTTCTGTTTTGTGACCCTCCTGACGTTTTGGCTCCCTGGAGAATGCCGCTCGCTAAGCCCAAGAGCAGGCACCCAAGCTTCATGTCCAGGAGCAAGAAAGGGAGACGGGGGGGGCTGAAGGAACTGCGACGCTGTCACGGACACGCACACACTCCTGGCAGCAGCGTGCTCACGCTTCCAGCTTCACCCTTGCATTTCTTACGTTGATATCCCTCCTTGCTTAGCTCGCCGGCCTCACCCACCCTCCCCTGTCTTCGGCAAGCTGGTGGCTGGATGATGAAATAGCTTTCTTCGCTCTTGTAAGCGTTAGATCAGCTCCTTTAGAGTTCATTTCCTTACGACTAACCATTTTCTCTAATCCAGAGCAAATCTCAGGAACCAAGTGGGGAAGAAAAGGATTTATCTGACCTGTCAGTAAAATCCAGCCTGAAAGAAGAGAATGTAAAGACTGCTGTTCCAGTGGTCTTCCAGGTCTCAGTGCTGTTTTCCTAACTGCTTCTTACCATACTATGAAAGCGCAAACAGTTGAGGGCTGTGTGCTCCCAGCTCCTCCCCGCATTGCAGAGCTGTTGTGTATATATTTATACACACACACACGTATATGCAGGTGTGTTCCTCTTGAGTTTGTTCGACACCCTGTTTCTCATACCTCTCAACCTCCCAGCAGTGCCAAGGGAAGGTGGTCCAGCACAGCCTGGCCCATTGTGGGGATGACTGTAGCTGCAGATGCTTGGGCCAGAGTCCAGGACGTGGGTTTCCTTTGGCATCAGCGGGCTTAGAGCTGTTCCTGAGGGAGAGCTGCCTACAGCGAGATGCAAAGTCAAGCAAAGATTTCCCATAGCCTCATGGCAAAGCATGGCAAGGGGAGATGTACCCTCTGATGGCAGAGTTGAGAGGTATGTCCATGTCTGGAGAAGAGCTAACAGGGGGAGGTCATCCCTGGGCTCTGATCATGCTGTCAATTACACTGACCAAACACTCAACCAGGTCCTCCCTGAGACTCACGCCAGGCTGCGTGAGGGCTCTGGAGGGGTAACGTTGTGTTGGTGGGGCAGATTCACCCCCAGTGCAGGCAGCCACCTGTCCTAACCCTAAACCGTGACACCACCCTGGCACGGGGGCTGGTGGGTGGCCCTGGGGCGCTGGTTCTCCTTCCCCTGGGGTGATGCTCTGCAGGGCCCATGCGGATGCTCAGTGGAATTGGCAAAGTCCTTCGCTTCTCTTTCACCCTGCGTGGCTGATGGGACCCTTTTCTTTCCAACTCTTCTCCCTTTCTTTCCCTTCGTTGTTCTTTTTTGTCGAGTGCCCAGCCTCACTGACGTAGACAGCACTGGCGTCTGAGCTCTTTCTGAATGTCTCTTAACAGCCGCGTTGTTTTGCATACATCTGCTTCCCCCAGGTGCACTGACTCCAGGCTGGCCAAGCTTTTCTGTGTGACTGACCTTTCTTTGAGATGTTAATGGCCAATAGACTTTTGGCACAATCAGATTGAATAACCCTCCTCCCCCACCCCTGCAAAGTCGCTGCTGTCAGAAAGGTTTCAGTCTCCATGCTTGAGTTGTGTTTGACTCTACTCTGTGATGTTTGCCGCAGCCTTCTTCCTCTTCCTCCTCCTCCTCCTCCCCTCTCCCCGTCGGCACTGCCAGCGCTGCCACGGCACACAGCGCTCACTGTCTCCGTCTCTCCGCCATTGTGTCTCCTTCAGAGAGCGGGCTTGCGGGAGGGCGCCGAGGAGAAAGCTAAGCCGCCTCGGCACAGGGCTCCTGAGAGCGACACCGGCGATGAGGAACAGGACCAGGAGAAGGACTCGGTCTTTCTGAAGGACAACCACCTGTCCATTGAGCGCAAGTGCTCCAGCATCACAGTCAGTTCAACCTCCAGCCTGGAAGCAGAGGTGGACTTCACAGTGATCGGTGACTTCCATGGCACAGCCTTTGAGGACATCTCCCGGAGCCTGCCCGAACTGGACAAGGACAAGAGTGAAATGGAAGACCAAGGCCTGGTTTCCTTCCAGCACACTGACAAAGTAGTTCCTGAACTGGAAGAGGATGTCAAAGGCGGAGAGAAGGTCTCCCAGCCCAGCCCAGATGTCTCCCAGCTAGAGGTACCCGGGGACACCATTCCGCCAAGACAGTCTCAGTGCCATCGTGCCTCTGTGTTCCTTGTCCTGGTGCCCAGTACTGTGCACTCCCACCTTGGTTTGGAAGAGCATGCTAGCTTTCGAGCATCCCCAAGATGTGCCTGTCTGGTGTAGCTGTTTTCCCCCAGTGCACGCTGTCATCTGTTGCATGGCTCTGTCCTGTGTTTTGTGCATCTTCTAACCAGGAGAAGTCCTCGTCCTCTCTTAATCCCCTGCGTTTGGCTGCCTGCTCTGTCCCTTGCACCACTCCAGCATGTCATCAGCTGGGGAGGGCACATGTCACTAATCAACGGGCTCTGTCCTTGTGTTTTGCATGAAGTTTGTGACCAGTTTGTGTAGTGAAGAGAAATGTGCTGCCAGCTAACCTCCCTGGTCCTGCCGGGGCTGGGAGCCACCTGCACAGCAGTTTGTGGGATCTGCTCCAGAGCTCACAGAGGGTCACTCTTACGCCATGAGTGATTATGGTGGGTGGCCCGCATGTGGAAGTTGACTGTACACCGCATGGTAGAGCCAGTTCCAGCTTGGACGAACCATAGCCTTGCCTCTGTGCTGGGCCAGGGCT
>JANIJG010024301.1:0-31973 GCA_024611175.1 Megaceryle torquata | reverse complement strand
AGAAGGGCAATGAAACTGGTCAGTGGTCTAGAGCATAAGTCTTATGATAAGTGGCTGAGAGAACTGGGACTGTTTAGACTGAAAAAAAACCAAGGCTCAGGGGAGACCTTCTCACTTTCTACAACTACCTGAAAGGAAGTTGTAGTGAGGTGAGGATCAGTCTGTTATCTCATGTAGCAAGCAATAGGACAAGAGAAAATGGCTTCAAGTGGCACCAGGGGATGTTTACATTGGATACTAGGAAAAATTTCCTCTGAAAGGCTTGTAAAGCCCTGGAACGGGCTTTCCAGGGCAGTGGTGGAATCGGTGTTTCTGGAGGTATTTAAAAGACACATAGATGTGGTGCTGAGGGACATGGTTTAGTGGTGGCAGTGCTAACAATTGGACATGATGACCTTAAAGGTCTCTTCCAACCAAAACGGTTCTATGATTCTGTGATTCTATGAATTATCAGGAAGGGAACAGAAAACACGGCAGAACCTCCCTACAAACCCATCTCAAATACCATGTCCGCTTCAGCCCTTCCATCTGTCTCAGGCAGATGTAGCAGAGCTAGAAAAGGTACAAAGATGACCAGAGGGACGGATCATCTTCCTGGCAGTGCACAAGATGATACATCGAGGCTCTTTTCCTAGAGAGGAGGTGAGGAAGGGAGAACACACACAGCACGGGTCTATAAATTTCAAGGGGTGTAAAGGAATGAATACGCACTCCTACTACTGGTCTTTGGAAGCACAGACAAATAGCAAACAATAGTAAAAAACAATAGGGAAGAAAACCCCACCAAATGCTTTTAAACAAGTGGCTGGTACTGTGAGTTCAGGGCAGTGACTACACGGGGCCGTAAGCACGTGCTGGTGTCCCCCCTCCCCTGCGATACGCTGTGGGGACTCTTCTGACCACGTGCAGTTGCTTCCACGTTTTTAAACCTCTCAGACACCCTAAGAGCTTTTATTCTGGAGATGGCTTCGACTGGACAAAACAGTAAAAACAAAACTGTCCAGGTTGCATAGCTGCCCCTTCCCGGTGGCCCCAGCCGCGAGCAGCCGCCCGGCGGGGCTCGCTCAGCAGCCGGCTGCTGCCACCTGCCGGGCGGGCAGCGCGGGAAGCGGCGCGGGCAGCGCGGCGGGGACGGGCCGCAGCGGCTCAGCCGGCCCAGCCCAGCTCCCAGGCGATGGTGAAAGCACGTGCTGAACCGGGGCACGCAGCCTCCCCTCAGAGAGGCCGCTGCACAGGGCAGCTGCGCAGCAGCTCGTCCTTTGAACGGCAGCAGGGATATTTTAGAGGTAATTTTTCTGTGGTTTTAATACTGTGGCAGAAAGGGGGGGTTTATGCCTTTCAGAGTGAACTGATTCTGTGCCTTCTCCCGTTATATCTTTAAAACAATGGTTAAACTTTTTTTTGCTACTTAGAAATCCAGTATCCTTCTGTGAAAAGCCTGTTTGATTTCTTGCTTCATGCTTTCACCCAGCCCTGTGGGCCAATCAAGCTAGGAAAAACGTGTAGTTTTTATCATTAAACCCTCAATTTTAATTTAAGGAGTCCTTAAAAAACTTTAAGGTACAGATTGCTGGAAAACACCTATTTGGAGACTAGTATCAGGGCATGCTCTGAACACCAAGGGGATGCTGCACCCAGCTCTTCAGGACTGAAAGGCTCCATCCCTTTGCAACCTGGTTGAAGAAGAGATCAGGTTCTCTTAGCAAGTCTACTATTTTTGTCGATATTTACAGTGAAGGTGTAACTGAAATCAGGGATATTGCCATTTGTGGAAGTGTTTCTTTTTCAACTTCCATGACACCTGCATTATTTGCATGAAGGGGTGCTGCCTTCTTCTGAGTTCATTAACCTGGAAGTCAGTTTGCATTCCTTTCTTTGGACATACTCAGAGCCAGGTCTGCTCTGATAATTTTGCCAATAACATTAAAGGCAAAAGAGATCACAGAAAACATTTTACATAATACCTACTAAAAACCTCCCACTGCTTTGGCTGTGCTTTGGAACCACCTTTGTGAGCAGCAAACAGCCTGTACAGCCAGGCCAGTGCCCAACTGCCCATGGATGGGCATCAACTGGGACCACAAGCTCCTCCCCCAAAGTGTTAAGGCAGCAGCGCATGAGGCCACGTGTGCTTTGCCCCATCGTGTCATGCTGGGGCTGAACTTGTGCCAAAAGTATTTTGTAGGAAATAACCAGAGGTGACATTTGACAAGTTAGTTTTTTATTCAGTGCATTGGACTTGTACATCACCACTTCGTCAACTAACAAGTTGACAAACATTCAGTTCACACATTCCTATAAAACCAATGCTGAGTCCAGTCTCTTCTTAAAGGCACTCAGTGTAAAACATAAAGCACTCTATCAAATAATTACTTTAGTAAGAATAGCTTAGAGCCCAGTAAAAGCCTGTGTCCAGAGCTTTCAGTGCTGAGTTGCAGCAGTGGATGGAGAACAGAACCAACAGTGACTCACCGTTGGTTCAGGGCTTCATTAAATATCTAGAGCCAGCTCATTAACATATCAGCCAATGTTTATCAGAGTGCTGTAGAGCCTGGCCTCCCTCCTGCAGTTGCTAGTTCAATTATATCAGTGCTTTGAGCATGGGTGGAGCTGCATCTATGAAATCCTATTGCAGCACTGGAAAAGTTGACTTGGGCTGAGGCAGCCTGTCTGTGCTCTACACCAAGGACAGTCACTCTGGTGGCACAGTATGGCACGTCTCACCCTGTCCCTGCAACCAGGCCAGCAGCAGTCAGAACAGCACAGCAAACCAAAGAGAAACGCAAGGTGCTCAGGCTGACTGCTGGGGCAGAGAGAGATGCTTTCAGGATGGAGGGGTCTTACACTGCAAACCTTTGGGCAGGGATGCTTGCATGCACAACAAATTGGGCAGTTAGGTGGATGCTGGGGAATGCGGGCAGCTGGAGCATCCCTGCTGGTGCCACTGCTGGGGCATATCCCTCAGCCCCACACATGCTGCACTTCCTGGTCTGTCTCCCATGTGTCCTCAACTCTGTCCCACCCATGGGACAAGCCAGAAAAGGCCCCACAGGTATGGCTTGGATCTGGACCCCACTCCACCATGCAGGAGCACAGTGTGTCCTGGCAGGAGGATGGGGCTGGTGCCAGCACTGCTGCTCCCTGGAAGAATGCTCCCAGCAAACCCATCTCCGCTCATCATTCTCCACCACCCTGCTCATGTCCCACCTGCCCTGTGGTCTGGCCCCAGCTCTCATCCTGCTTTATTCCTGCCCTCAACTGCTCATTCATTCTGCATGTAAGGAAGGAGACGGCACATTGCCAAATTATCTAACTCGGAGGAAATCTATTGAGTTTTATTGAGCTGCCCATTACGGTGCCCGGACTGTTACGGGCAGTTCCTGTGATGAGCATACGGTGCTAAGGCATGGTGACTGTCCGGCCGGTGCTCCTGGCTGCTGTAAAGCGCCTCTTATTCCTCAGACCAGAGAACCTCTCATCCAGCGTCAGGCTGGTCTGCAGGGGAAAGGGAGAGCAAGTCAGTCCTTCGTCTCGTAGCAAAGTACGGCCAAACTTGTAGTGAGGTATTGATTACAGCCCATCAGTCTGGATGGTTCTTCACAGCCAGTTAGTCAATTAAACCACTCAGCACACGGAGACAAGGAGCTCAACAGACTGTATGCAGCTGGAAAACTTCCAAGCAGTGCCCAGCCCCAAGATACTGGGTGTCCTCGGCAAGAACAGGAGCAAGCAGATGGCATTCGAGCACAAGGCATCAAGTAAAACCAAACTGTCCAGACAAGAAACTCCAATGAAGAAGGTGGAGCAGGGTTTCTGACCTGCCCCTCAGGCTCTTGGCCCATACTTCAGCATAAAACATAGCACCAAGAAGGTCACCAAAGCAAAGAGAGAGCAAAGAGAGAAGTGCTGTTATGTCTCTGAGGAATGGGGAGCACTGCCAGTAGAACAGTCCCTCCCCGGCCAGGATTGTTCACAAGCAGCATCACCCCTTTGTGAGCAAGCACATGGACAGGCCAGGAGGAACCAACAGAGCAGGGAAAATTGGGCTGAGTCTGTAGTTGCTGAACAATCTTCTCAGGTGCCTTTGGCTTTGTGAACAACTTAGCCAACACAGCTCCAGGACTTTCCTCCTGGATTATGCTAGATAAACCCAACTGGCAGCCCCCAGAACCTGAGTGTGATGTTAACAGCTTAGTGGCAAGGCTGCTGCAGGGTGCAAGGCACCACCTGTCCCGTTGACAATCCTCTACCTGGTTGGCCATCGCACGGAAGTTGAATCTCAGCAGTACCCCTTTGGGCTGGTGCTTGGCTGCCTGCTGCAGGGGCCTCTGGCTTCGCATGAATGGGCACTTGGATCTGGGTCTGGGGAAAGCACAAATTTGCAGTCATCCAGGATGCTAAGGCAGCTTGTTTCCTATCATCTGCAAACCAGCTATGAGTAAAGGAGATACCCACATACCCTGTATGTCCCATGGCACATCTCATGGCAGCCTGGGTAAGTCTAAAGAGTGCTAGGAGAGCTGGCGTGAAGGCAGAGTTCCAGAACTGAGGACTGTGTCATGTCAAGGCTATCATGAGGTGCTCTCTGCACCCAGGACATGCCAACTGCTCTCACCCACCCTTCTTTCTGCCCCTAGTTGGATGCCAGGTCCTGCAACAGCAACAGCTGTTCCCAGGGGGGAAGCTGCCCCCTTCCAGCCTCTGTGCAGTGCCCCTTTGAGGTGTGCAGTGTTTTCCCCACAACTCTCCACAGGGAGCACAACCAGCCTACCACCTACCACCTGCTGACGGCACTTCCAATACTCCATACTCTGTATAACAAACAAGCCACATGGTAATTACTACTTCCTTTCAGATACACTTGGAAGGGAACGAGACATCATTTGCTAACCACTGCATCTGAACCATTCATTGCATGCTTGTTATAGAAGAAGCAATGCTGCAATAATGCTAAAAGAATTTGCAATCACTTTTGTAGGGCTCCCAACCTAACAAATCACTTCATTTACTTACGCGCCAGTCTGGCCCGCCTGGGGATTAGCCACAGAAACCGTCAGAACTGCTCCAGGGCTGGGTTTCACTTGCCACCTGCTGAGACAGGGAGATGAGTCCCACTTTGATATGAGCCTGAAAGAGCACGTGGTGTTTGCTGCATGCCTTTGTTCACCGATTACCTTCTCATCCTTGGTGGTTTCCGTTCTCCACTAGCATCCATCTGCTGTGAAATATATTAAAAAAAAAAAAATTACCTGAAGAATTAGCTTTCAGAACTTATTCCTTTTCCAGTATTTCATTTGGTGTATTTGAATAGCTCTTGCCATGTTGTCAAGAAATTTGCTGTGTTTGGATTTTCTGCTGGCACAGCGATCTGTATGGGATGGCTTTACTTTGCCCTGCTTGTGCTGCTGTATAAGCTGCAAGGTTTACTTTTATCACCTGCCCAGGTTTTGTTTTCCAGCTGACAGAATATTGAGCTGCATTAAAAATTTCCTGTCCTGCAAATACTTTCCTAGGAATATATTAATTGTTAAAGTCATCCATCTCTCCCGGTTACTTTTGCAAGCAAAGATACAACTGGCAAAAGCTGGAAAAATGGAAGGCTTGTCACCATTAGCAGGCTTCATTAAAAATGTCTTGATACTGACCCCTCTCTGAATGTTGGCTTTGGAGAACCACTGCTGCATCCGCTTCTGCTGGAAGACTGGTCCCCTGTTTAGCAGGAAAGGCCTGCTGGTAAAGGAGAAGAGAGACAAAAACATATGTGATTATGATGCCAGGTCTCTCCTAAAGTTTAATGCTGAAATACCTAACCCAGTGTGGTATTAAAAAACAGTATGAGAAGCAAATGAGGCTGTATGTTGCAGAGTTCAGCCCAACAGGTTTTTCTGACAGCAAAGGATTTCAGAGGAACCCGTTTTTCTGCTCCAGTGAAACAACAGCTTGTGTTTGTTCTGAGCTCTGCTCATTAAAAAAAAAAAAAAGGTCACGGAAGAAAATTGTAGAAAAATATCAGGTCAGAAGGGACCTCTGGAAGTCATTCAGTAATCTGCTCTGCTTAGAGCAGAGAAAGGCAGATTTGCAACAGAGCTTCCTTTCAAGCTTGGAGAATACAAGGAGAACAGGCACCAAGACTGCCCAGCACCTGGCAGCCTGTCTTCATCACAGCTCCTGGGGTGCAGCATCTGCTCCTGTAGCCCCTCACTGGGACAGACTCCATCTCCCTGCCTGTCCCTCAGAGCTGGAATCTGTATTTCCTGCCTTTATGAAAATAGATGTGATTTCACCCTTCAAAAATTTTCCCCAAATTGACAGAGGAAAAGTTTAATAAAAATACAAAGATCACAGTTTCTGTGCTTTCTAAAATAAAATGACAGATCTAATACCTCAATTATTAACTATCAGCATGAGGTTGTTTTACTTCAGGTACTTTCCTAACATACTCAGGGGTATTTTTCTCATGTTGCATGAGCAAAATGTGGCTGTAGCCAACCCCAACTGGCACAGACCAAGAACAGAGCCCCAGGAGCTCTGCTGGGCATCTCTGAAAACCAAAAAAGCCCAAATTTACCAGAGATTTTACCTTTTTCCTGGGGCATGGGTGCTCGCAGCAGCTGCTCTGAATCTCTTGGGGCCTGGGGGTGGCCGTCGCCGTCCCTCCGGCTGCCCACTGCTGCTGCTTTTGGCAAAGGCATCATTGTTCTTCTTGCCCTGCAAAAGCACCGAGAACTAGGCAGCTGCCACCCGCGATGCAATCTCAATGCACAAAGAGGGAGCAAGTGCAGGAGAAAGCCTGTAACCATCCTTCCCTCCACCAACTGCTGCTGCCTGAAAAGCCAGTGCACTTACATGGCATTTTCTTTTACTTCATCTGGAGGGAAATTCAGCCTTCTCCAAAGTGCATGTGGTGATTACTGACACTGCAGTGGTTCCTTCGCTGCTCTCGGATGCATTCAGTGCCACGTGCAGTTGTTTCAAATGGAGCTCAGCTCTACGCTGTGTGCTTTGCATTCCCTGTATTCTCATTTCCAACTGTTTTTCCTTTGCAACTTCTGCAGTCTTGCAACAGAACTACCCTGCTTTGCAACTGCTTTTTTTTTTTTTCTCCTTTAATACTCTCCTGATGGGAAACTCTCTAAGCCTATTAAAACCTCTCTCTTCCATGGTCTTTTTTATCTATGGAAGGAATATTTCTATCAAGCAGTTGTTGCTCTAGTCTCACCACTTGGATTTAGTATATATATACACTGTTGTCAACAATCAGTATCTGTGTCTCGGTTCCTGGGCATGAGACTACAAGTATCAGGGAGAACATTTGATTCTAATGGTGTAGAAACAGAAAAAAAAAAAAGAAAGAGTCCATGGAGAGAAAACTGAAAATCTCATACAAGCCAAGCATAGCTTTGCTCAGGTTTCTTTTCAGTCATGGACTCTTTCTTGTTTGGACATGTACACCGCTCAGTCCAAGCCCTGAAGTACAAAGCACATCAGAAGACCAGTGTAGGTACTCCTGCAGTTACTTATACAAACTGCCCCAGAGTCTGTCCCATTTATTTTTGTGGGACAACCACCATCACTGTTACTACCCAGTAACTGAGATATGTTTCCACATTTTTCCCACTTGGTTTATTACTGCAAAATGGAAGCTACTGTAGAATTATGCCTCCTTATGCAACTTCTTACTACTTTCTGTTAATAACCCGCCACACTCAATATCAGAGTCATTGAAGACTACTTTCAAGAATAACCACAGTCTATGCACATGCACGCTCAGTTAGGGCTTTCTTATTTATACCCCCAGGACACAACCATTAAATGTGCCATCACATTTCCCACTTTGGTGGGGTTTTTTTAACAGCTTACTGAGCATACATGACCTCCTAATTGAGTGAATTTCCATCAGTGCAGAAAAAGCAACCTCCTGTCACAGAGGAGTATCTACACGCTTGACTTCCACCTTCTCCACCAAGCCAGTTTAATACTGGCAACACTCAGAAGAAATCTGTAAGAATTACTTTAATGGTGTACATGCACCATATCCTTCCTATTTCTTCAATCTTAAAAAAAATCTCAAACCCCAAAATACTTAAATTTTTTTTTTTTTTTTTAAGTGTTTTTGAGCAGAGACAAGACCTAAACATTTAAACTTGAAAAAGGGAAAGCCGTGAATGAAAAAAAAATGCATTTTACAATGAAGCACATGGGCAATCTGACTCATGGCTTCCACAGTACTGGGAATCAGTGTCTCTAGGAAGTATACCCACTTGTTAGTGAAAAGTATGTCTCTGAAGCAAAGCAACCTGAAGTCAAGAGCAGGCTGCCTTTTGACTTCACTGGACCTTGGAAAATGCTCTGGGTGGAGGACAAGTAATGGTGAATCTTAACATACCTCCTCTAAATGAGAATAGTAAAATGACATGACATGGAATTTGTTTTTTGTGGAAATATTTTAAAATCTTTTAAGGACACATTTGTAAAACCCATGGGAACTAACTCAGTAAAATTGTGCCAAGTCATAAGCTTATAAAACCAACTGGAAAATTGCTTTTTTGTATGCATATGTATCTGTACTCACCTATGCATACAAATGCTGTGCTCAGGCATATAAAAAATGGTGCCTGTAAATTTTTTATGTATATTGTTCTTTGGGGCAATCCAGGATCATAAAATCCAGCAGATTTCTATATGACAATTGGGAACAGCTGTACCTTCCTTACTCTCTTACCTCTTGAGCTGATGCCTGGCGATTTAGAGGGCTCACTCCTTTTAATGTGGCAGCTGCTCTTCTCCTGGGACCAGGCACAGTATTCCTGAATTGTCTCCGATTGTATTGTTGTTGTCCAAACCCTCTTCTAAAACGGTTAGGTCCTATGAAAATAAATTCTTAATTTATCTCCCTTTAAAATGGGATTTATGATTACAATTTTGCAAATGGACTACTAGGTTAACTTAATGTGGTATAGGAGTATTTCTATAAATAGCAATGCAAGAAACACATTAATTTCTTCCAGAAAAGTAAATTAATTTTGCAGAATATTACATAATTTATCTTTCCAATGTCTCACTAACGTTTTTATTATATGTAGGACTGGCAAACACATTTAAAAGATTTGAAAGAATACAGAAGAGAAAAGCCTTCCACAATTCTAATTCCTAATAAAGGCAGGAGCACTCGCATCAAGAAACTGGTCAATCTGTTGTCAGAGCTCACGTTGCTATGAATTAACTGTGAAATGGAAAAAGCCTTTTGATACAGATATGCAAGTGACACAAGCACTGGAAGCAAATCCCACAGCAGCCTGAAATAGCTCTGAGTGCTCACATTATAGCATCCAATAAGTGAAGACTGGACCATAACTTTTATATATATATATATGCTTTTTTTTTTTTTTAGCTTTACATATCCTTACTTACTGCATATATTGAAGGGGGTACCTTCTGCTGCTGTTTGATGTAACTGCACAGTACATACACCCCAACAGCCCATCTTGCATTTAATGTTTTCCCTTAAGCCTGTTTATGATACTGAAGTGTGCTGAAGTATTGAGCAAAAAGAAAGCCCTCCATCAGATAGAGGCACAGTGCATTAAAGCCTAATTACTCCACATGATAAGACTTGTGTAGTCATAATGAAGCAGACTTTTCCAAGTTACTATACGAGTGAAATGTGCACACATACTCAGACGGGTGTATAAATATGGCATAAAGCAGTGCGTGGGACAGGGCAGCAAGAGTGCAGGTAAACACTGCAGAGCCTCACAGATGCAAACCACAGAGCAGTTGGATGCTTGTATTGATCCTATACCATCGATTCCTACATCACAACAATTAATAATGACTTGGAGCAATTAGGAATAAAGTGTTCTGAGGCAGTGGTGACATCACTGTCAGGGGCCACCACTGCAGTGATTAATGAAGACTCCAGCCCCAGGGTTTAACACTGATCAGCACCAGATTGGGCTGGTACCACTGGAATACAAATAAAGATGATTTGAGCTGCTCTAGCTCTAAATTAAAAAGGCATCAGGGCATGCCTGTGGGAAGGAGCTCCCAGACAGCACATCAGGGTGCTTTGCTCCCTGTGACTAGAGGTGCTGTTTGGAATCACTGACAAAAATACAATACTGCTCACAAGCTTTGTGAGGCCCGTAGTTATTTTCTTTGCAAATGATGCCCTCTCACTGCAGAAGTGCAGGTGCATAAATGTTCCCCACCCAATAAACACTTGCATTTTGGCAATCTGTGTCTTTTTGACCAGAAGTGGTCTTGTTGTGTTTAATGGCCCTTTCTCCCCTCCTGGTTCCATCCCCACAGTTTGATTTTCCCTTTCTTGTTCTCTTCAGTAACCACCCTGGGCTTGTCCCTCTCTCTTGCCTGTTTGCCAGACTGCTCTGCTGTGGGCCACCCAGCCTTGCAACACAGCTCTCCTTCATGCTGTAGAGGGCTCCTTCTCTGCAGCAAGACAGACTGAGCTCAGCTGCCTTCCCTGGATATTTCATCAGCACTGTAGGAGGGACAGATGCAAAATGCAGCCCTGACTAGAAAATCATGCCCCTGTCAGTCATTTCATATTAGAGGGCCTCTGCTTATCAGTGCACTCAGGCACACTTCATCCAGTGTAAATAACTAACAACGGAGCCGTCAGCCTCTGAGGGGTCCCCCATGTACACCAGATGGGGACCAAGGCCTCAGTCTGTCATGCGTATCCTGAAGGGTGACACATGAGAGGCTTCATCTCTGTAAGAAGTCTGTCAGATATTTATTTATGAAAGAATATTTGAATAAAATCCCACATCATCAGCAGCTGTGGAAGACCCCCACTGTGTCTGGGTGCACGCTCAGAGCCTGGTGCTGACCACACTTGTGTTCACCAAGAGACACCTCTGCCCAGCAAGTCCAGTTTGGGAAGAAACCCCAATGTCTGACAGATTCTTTTTCTGAAGAGATTTGAAATTCAAATTTCTAGTCATTAAAAATCATCCGTCCCCAACAGTGGAGATGGTTTAAGCCATGTTCCAGGAGGGATAACATCACTTTGCCTCCACAAATTCTCTTGCTGGTTTAATCAGCATAATACCCTTCTCCATTCTCTGTCACTACATTGCTAGGCGGTTCTGATCGTCATTTTGATAATGGTTATCACATCTTAGCCCAGAAGGGACTGCATTTCAGCAGGGACCTAAGTGAAATGTGCCCCTGAAGAATTATGGGCTAAATTCCCAATCGTGATGAGCTTCCCAAAATTGCTATTGACATCAGCACCACACAGCATGGTGTGTCTTTGCATTTGGCAGGGCTGAATTCAGACTCAGTTAAAACCTATGAAACACTAAGACTAGCAGAAGTAATTCTATAAATGAAAAGTTATTCTTCCTGAGGAACAGCTGAAAAAAAAAAAAATTATTTAATTGACTCTGCATGCAGTAGTCACTTGAGTGTCGAAGAATATCAAAGCTTGTATTTTTGACAGGAAAATCAATTTGCAAAAGGCAATTATCATCATTCTGTTTTGAACCAGAATGCTTTTCAGTAAGGCAGTATGTGGTGGAGACCAAGAATATGAGAGTGGGAGACAGAATGGAGACAAATAGGATTGCTTCCAGCAATCCCACTGTCCTGATGTGCCATTGGCACTTCAAGGGAAGACTGCAAAGACATTGCTGCAAAATGTCACTAAAATCTTCAACAAAGTGATTTTGTGGTAATTAAAAAAAAACCAACAAAAAAAGGCAAAATGTTAATAGAGGTGGCATTTCGTGCAGCAGATCACTTTGGTTTTGTAGATAAAAGCTAGTGGAACCAAACAGATTAGTGCGTGATCACTCAGTTTTATAAAAAATCTCATCATAAAAATAGCATGGTTGGCAAAAGTGACAAATTAACTCCAATAGCTGAGCTATCAAAGACAGTTACTGAAGGGTAATTTAAGTGTGTTCTGGGAAAAAGAGGATTAGAAAGAGGCATAATTAAAATATGCAAAGCCAAAAGGGAATAGAGAATAGATATTAAGTCACTTTGAATTAGTAATTCATAAGAGGGTGGAAGGGAGAGAAATGGATGAATTTATGCTCTGAAAGGGCCCTGATATTCCATTGTTGCTGAGAGAAAAGCTATTCAGAACCTGACTACACCTTCTATGCACATAGGAATTAGATAGGAGAAGGATTTAAGAGCTGTATTTTGTTACACAAATTTGTTTTCCAGCTTGGCAGGCCTCTGTCATCCCAAGGCTCTCACCTACCTTGCAAATTCCTCTGCATCCAGGCGCGGAAACGGGGCCGGCCATACCCGTATGCTGAATTCTTGACCTGCTGCCTTTGCCTGTCTCCTGCAGTGCTGGCATCCGTTTGCTCTTTCCTGTGGCGTTTTATGATATCATCTAGATCAAAATGGCAAAGGGGAAATCCATAAACCCTGTACTTTCTACCACCAGTGTTTACCACTTTTGGTGCTTGCGATTGTCTGCAGTAAAAATGGAGCTTGTGGTTCTGTGAGCTACACTGGACAGACAATAAAAGATAAAGCTTAGCTCAGAAAGTATAGGATCAATTTAGTCAGCTCCTGTGGGCTGGAGATTAGAGCGCAGCAAATGATTTAAAAATGCGCTACCAGCCGGCACATATCCACCATGTGCAGTACAGATCAATTACTCAACACAGTTAACCTAGAAACGTCTGGGTAACGATGTATCGACCACAGAGTAAGAACTTTGAGCTTTTGCCATTGTTTGGTGAAAGAGAGAGGAAGAATATCCCAAATACAAGAGGACTGCATAGGGGATGTCTGCTGTCCTCTGCAAAACTTGGATTCTCCCATATAGACCTGTCTGCACTACACCAAGGGAAGTAGCTGTCATGCTTCACATTGGACACATCAATTCAATTTCCATGTTTGCTCCCCTGTCAGCAGCAGTAAGATGATTTGGAAACCTTGCACAGCTCTCTACAGACAAGAGGGAAGTCAACCAGCCAGCTCCTATGCTGCTTCAGTATGAGCACTGGGACCAGGCACAGCTGCCTCTCACCTCTGAGTCCCCTTTGTTACCCCACCACAAAAGGGGTATAAAACATCCTGAATGCAGCAAAACGGATGCAGGATTTGCTGGTAATGTCCAAGGACTCCCCCCACCCAAACTTCTCATTAGGCAGCTCTGAAAATGTAGTGTACTGAGCTCCCCCATGAACTGCAAGATGTTTCTTGCTTTCTTTGCAAGACACCATCCAAATGCACCTCCCAAGATGCAGAAACTATGAAACAATTATTTTCCCTGTGATTAAAACACTCTTGGTTTAAAACTATACTTACTAATAGTACTTAGAAGACGACACAAAATTTCTCCCATAGATATTTTCCAACTGTGCTTCACCACTTCAGACCCAGCCAAGCATCCCGGGTGCTTCCCGAGGCACTTCTGCTGTAACCAGCTGCACATCCCCTGAGCTGCACTAAAGTGCTGTGTTTTACAACTGAGAGAGCACAAGGGACACAAAGGAAATAAATGATCCACCTGCAGTATCCATAGTATACCTGTAATGGTTTTGAAAACTCATGCCCATCCTGAACAAGTTTTTAACTCTTTAAGAAAGCACTGGAAGTTGAGGAATTTGGACTGTGCACAGGTTACTTTCACATGCAGAGTTCTATCCAAGAAACAGCTCAAAGCCCCTCACTTCTCAGTGAGTTGGTTTGAAATCAAGGGGATCTTCTTAATTCAAGCTGTTCTGATGAAGAGGAAAGTTAAAGGCCATGGGACATCTCATTAATTAATATTTTCCAACAATTTCTTCTTTTAACCTCAAACATTCCTGAAAATATTTAGCTAGTAATAAAGCCACATCTTTTAGGCTCCAAGCAGAATGTTTTAACTTTAACAAATTAGCAAGGAAGGAAGTGTCCAAATCAGACCCCTTCTCAGATAGTTGCTACTCTAGGTCCTTAATGAATCACTCGAGTGGAAGCACAGAAGTGCCATTAGCTTTCAATGGGTGATTATCATGAACAGCACATCATACCTCCAGCACTTGTCACTTGTCATTTTCTATCAAGAAACTCCCGTGTCCAAATTAATACAAAGCCCAGGGAAAACAAACGAGAGCAGATGCAAGAATAGGCTGCGTGACTGGTTTTGTGATTTCTCTATCAAGTCTGCTAGAAAGAGAGCATGCTGGGAGAGGGTGGGCAATGTTCTTGGTATGAATGTGCTAATGTTCTCAGCTAAGTGTGCCTTTGGGATATGTGCTATTTGGGGCACAGGCTGCTTTGAAGAACATCGACAGCACTCCTGCTTGTTCTGCAGGGAGGTGGAGCAGGCATCCAAGGGTGGGTTATGTACAGTGCAAGGAAGAGCTCACCGGGAAGGGAGAGGTCATGACTGCTCAGGTGCCTAGTTTGTCATCATTCTGTTTCTTTTTTTTGTTTGGGTATGAGTTGTTACCCTGTCTTTTGCACCCATAAATAATGATAGGGTTAACAGAGCAATGTAATGGAGTACTACATAAGGCTGGAAAGGATCCTAAGAGGCGATTTAAGATACTCCTATGCCCTCAAGACAGATCTATCAGGGCAACTTCAGAATAACTCCTGAAGTTTCCTGTGACTGCTTACTTTTTCAGTAAGGCTCAACATATCTGAAAGCAAATAAACAAACATCTGACAGTAAAAGTATCAGTTCTTGACCCGGGCTCCTGTTTTCTAGTTCTCTATTCTGCCCTGAGTAATGAGTATTCTGGATTGAATCCTAGAGGTGGTCCACAGGAAGTCTGACTGAGGGAAGCACTATAGGAGAGCAACAGCAAAGGCAGTATTGCACGGCAGCAAACAGAAAAGGGGTGTGCAACACCATAGGAAAAAAAAAAAAAAAAAAAGAAAAAAGAAAAATTAGGGACCTACTATTGCTGTAAATCCTCATAGCACCATTACAATAAAAGGGTGTTTCAGTAAAGGGATCACTTTGAGTTTGAAGTGGAAAAAGTTCTATTCCCAACAAGCGGTTCATGGCTGGGAATAAATGACACAAGGTTTTGGTTAAGAAGCTGAGTAATAAAAGTTGCTGGTGGACCTTCCTTCCACAGCAGAAATGTCAACACGATAATCTACCGAGATCTATCATCCAAGCATCGGGAGTTCAGGCCTCTGGAGTTAATAAAAGGGCAGTTGTTTATGCACAGTTCACATATCCAGTGCCAGAGGAATGGCAAGCATCACGAGCAAGCTGCTATAAATAGCCTGCACACCCGAGGATATGTCTCATATCTTTATTTCAATAGATGGCTCATTTACGTAAGCCTCTCCGAAACCGTGGCGATAGACACTCTCCCCTCACTCTCCCCTCTGAAGTTAAGAGGTGCTACCAACAAAGCACGGAGAAGGGTTTGAAGCCATGATTCCTCTCCCCCGGCTAATTCTTGTCTTTTACCTGCCTGGTCCCCTTCCACCACAACCGGCTGCAGGCGTACCGGGGGGCACTGGCACTGTGGGGCCGCACCACGATCCTACAGACTCTACCTACCCCGTCGCGACAGATACGAGCACGAACAAACCCCAGGGCCCCGCCGAGCGCACGGAGCCCCGGGCCGGGACCGACTTCGGGGACGCACGGAGCCCCGGGCCCACCCCACTACAGAGCCCTCCGCCCAGCCCCTCTCGCCTCCGCCCCCCGCCCAGGAAGGGACCCTTGACCCGCCGGACCTACCCAGGGACATGTCAATCTCCTCGGACCCTGGCTGCGGCTCCGCCGCGGGGCTCGGCCCCGGCTGCTGCCCCGCCGCCTCCATGGGCTCCGAGCCGCGCTGCCGCCCCGCGCCGCGCAGTGCGCCTGCCCGGAATGTGCCGGCACCGCCAGCGGCACCCCTGCCGGGCACCCACCCGCCAGCATCCTGCCTGGAATGTGCCGGCACCGTCACCGGCACCTCTCCCGGGTACCCACCCGCCACCACCCTGCCCTGGACATCCCGCGAGCTGACCGTCTGCTCCACCCGCTAAGTATCCCCAAAGGCTGCTCCCCAAGCACTCCCTCCAGGCCGCAGCCCTCTCCGGCCAGCTTTGCCCTCTGTGCCCCGGGGCACTCTGTGCTCAGCCCTGCCCCTGCTTTCTGCAGTTCCGCACCCCAGGAGTCGTCCTCGCAGCCTCCCCACTTATTCGGGGGACCCTTACCGTCAGCACTCCTCCTCTAGCTCTTTCTTCAGCAACCATTCCCCAGCCTCTGTGCTAACACTCTTCTTCACCCCTTCGAATCCTTCTCCTCCGGGGTTTATGCCAAGAGCAGGTATATCTTAAAAACCCATGAGTCATTTCTGAGCAAGGTAAAGGAAGGAATGACTTTGCCTTACTTGGAAGACTAGAAAAACAAGATAAGTCTACAAACGGAGACACACTTGGCTTGCACTCAAGAAGTCTGTTGTTTGTATTTATGAGCTTCTTGGGGAGAAAGCATCCATTTTGAGATGGGTCTTCCAGCACCATCCCAATCACTCGCACAAGTCAGATTCTTCAGGGGATCTTTCAGTCTCTGTGTCACATTGCTTTTGGCACTGGTACTATTATGCAGTTTGAATACAAAATGCGAGCTAAACCACCTTTGTCTACTTTTAAAGACAGATTAAAGAAAACCAAAAAACCACACCAAAAATCCCACCAAACAAATGCATAAAAGAAAAAAAAAACAAAATGGAAAAGAAAAACTGTAAAGAGCGATCACTCCTTTTCAAAAAGTCTACCATGAATTAGGTGAATAGCATGGGGTTTTTTCCTAACTACCATTTAAAAAAAAAAAGTTTCTGTATAATAAACACTCTGAAAGAATCTGCCACACCACATATATAATAAAGACCACATAAATCTCAGAACAAAGTCTGCATGTATTGTGTTTTCAAGACAGTTTCTTGTGTTGTCAAAACAGTTTCTTTTTCCCAGCTTGAACTTCAAGTGGCAGAGAAATTTCTACATGCAAATAAATCAGGACAAAGATTGCCTCCTGGTATGTGTATACCTCTTAGCAAGATCAAGTGCTTCTGAAAGTGTTGGTTTAGGGAACAGTTCTTTCATGAAAAAAAAGAACAGAACTCTGTTGAGATAGCAACAAATAACTTTAGTTGTCCTTTACAATGACACTGCAGGATGATCATTAAAACATTTCAATGTGAAATGTTAGGAACTAAGTTTATGATACACCGTTTGCAATTTTCTGTGATATGCAACATCTCCTGGAGGTGCTGCTGCTTCTTGGGGAGCCTTGGATCTAATGCCCCCCTAGCCCAAGAGCTTTCCTTCAAAGGGAACCATTAAAATTTCCTAGCAATTTAGTCAGAGCAGCCAGGGAAATGGCTGGCAGTATCCATATGAGCCAAACCTTTAGCAATGCACAGGGAGAGGAGATCTATAGCAGTGTCATTTTCTAGCACCTAATGAGAGTGTTGGAGTAGGGCTCTGGGAGGTGTCCCGGAGCCAGCTGTGAATCAGCAGCTTCTGGGAGCCACAAGGGAAGGTCTGCAGTAGGGGTCTGTAGTCTCCATTGTGTACAGGCCAGATGTGAGTTGAATGACCCAGGTTTCCACACTGGGAAGAAACTGGAGTTGGTCCTGCTGTGAGGACAGTTTTGTGAAATGTTTTGTGTCTTTCTGCAAAATCATACATGCTTGTGTCTTCAGCAAATCTGAAAGCAACAGCTGAGAGATTTCCAACAGTGTTTCTGTTTGATAGCGTTCAGTGAAAAAAACATTTGATACAAAACAAGACAAAGGCAGAGTTTAGAAACATCGAGACCAACTTCTAAAATATTGAGATTTTTCAAATGACTTTTCAATGATTTTTACTGAATTACAACACAGCTTTTGTAGCAAATTCCACCTCACCATGTCAGAAGTGTAATTATCTGGTTTTTTTTCTCTAAGTGCATAGCTTTGAATGCAGTGATAAAACCTTTCCAAGCCATACTTCTGCATCTGGCAAGTATGAGCTGATATGTACTCTGCTATCTCTCAGCTGCCAGTCTGTGACCTCTTAAAATTTGGCAAGTGTCCCATTTTCTTAATAAGTCTAAGCACTAACCATTAACTCTGTTCTGAGTAATTTCTCACATTAACAGTGTAGTTGACACATGCTGGAGCTGGAGAAAAGGCCTTAGAGCCAGAACCTCCTTTAAAGCAGTGAAGAGGACTGTAGGTGTCTGGCAGACAGACTTGACCCTGCATCCTAAGAAAGGTATGTCAGTAATGTGACTTTCTGAAGGAGGTTAAAGTGGGATTGTTAAAAAAAAAAAAAAGAAAAAAAAAAAAGAGAGAGAGAAAAAAAAATTAACAGAGGCAAAGAAAAAGATTTTTTTCTTGTGCTTTCCTCTAGAACTGGTTTGTGTTGACTAAATGCAACTGCGGCAACAATTTGTCAAGCTAAGCCCTCAAAGAAAACTGGGCTACCTCTACCGAAGATGCCAGGTATTCCTTCCCTGGAGGTCATGTGCATAAAGACTTTTTCACCAAGAGCAAGTGAGCCTTTCAATTTATCAGGTGCTCTTCAAACCCTAAGGTACCTTAGAAGGCTTTTAGCTAAAACCAAATAAAAATAGAACTCAGTGGGAGAAGGGAACACATGCCAGCATTCAAATACTTACATTATCTGAAAAGTTTTCTCAGTGTCTTAGTAGATTTACTGAATATTCTGCATGTTAAATAACTTGTGATGATTTATTGTTGAAACAAATCTTATGATGTGATATAAAAATATGTATCTTAAAATTAATGCTGACTGCTTTGTTGCTCCCAGGAGTACCTCATATCACAGTTATATAATACAAAATTCCAAGAAATATGACTGATTGCTTTCAGTGAAATGGACCCCAAACTGAGTGTTTGTAGGAATACGTGTCAAGGAAGTGTTTAGCATCTGTATGCATACATTTATATCCATGAATATGGAAGTACTCCACCCTATATCAGAATTGGTCAAAGCATAAACAATTGCTTATCTCAGTGGGCCAAAAATCCCATCACTTCTGTGATGTTTTGTATTTTGGCCATAAGTGGGGGGGGGGGTTAAGCCTTTTAATTGTTGAGAACTACTAGATGATAATTCTCATCTCTTAATGAGGAACAGTGGTATCAGTACAGCTTCCTTAGCTTGCTCCAAAATGGTGCACTACCACCGAAGAGCTTATGTTTTATTGTTAGATGTTGAAAATGGCCTTTTAACCATACATTACTCCTTGAAAATAATCTTCTTGAGAAGATGAAAGAGAACAAAACTGTTCTTAAGGCTTTTTGAGAAAACTCCAGATCATGCCAATATGGGAACATTACCCAGTCTCATTGATGATAATGCTTCAGGCTTTATGCAGAAGTTCTGACTGCATTAAAGTGGCTGAGGTGCACATATCACTGAGTTCTGCTCAGTGAAAACAACTGTTCACTGACAGGTCAACCACTTCTTTTTAACAGTTAATGACAAATTCAATTATTTGCTTCTTACATATTTAGCAGACTCAGCCTGTGTACTATAAGACTGCAAGGTATTTAGAGAAGGGCTGTTGGGGTTTTTTTTCTCTCTCTCTGTATGTGTACTAAAATTGAGACCTCAGCCTGGTGCATGCAAAACTTCTCTTGCAATACCCCCTAGGTATACCTCTGGACTATCCTTAAAGTCATCCCATAAAAATGCATTCCTAAACCTACAGGATGATGTAACATTTGTATTAAAGCACAATACAATTGATCATCCTGTATGCAGTTATCTAGACAACGTGACAACAGTTACTTCTTATCTTAGACTGTCTTTTCTGTCTCAGAGATGTGGCTTGTGAAATGTATGGCATATTTGATAAAAGATAATTGCAATGCAAGGGCTTGGACTCAGTGCACACATATGCAGGATGACAAGAGAGTTGGTAACTTCAGTGCAATCTGTAACCAACCTAGCTACACCCCAGTAAACTGAGATCCACAGATAGACCACGCCACTGGTCTTCTGACTGCAGCATCAGAATAGTTCATGTTGCTTCTTGGGGTCTCTCAGTATTAAGTAAGCCTTTCAGGCTCCATTTCCAATTTTACCAAGAAA
Organism: Megaceryle torquata; assembly: GCA_024611175.1. Lineage (NCBI taxonomy): Eukaryota > Metazoa > Chordata > Aves > Coraciiformes > Cerylidae > Megaceryle > Megaceryle torquata. The sequence goes on along the minus strand of JANIJG010024301.1, from coordinate 11,930 downwards.
CAAGTAAGGAAACTATGCTACTGCATGGCAAACAAGTTACTCAGAATAGAATAGAAGAAGAAAATCCTGTTAGGAATAACACTAGAATGATCAGTTAAGGATAAAGGCCTCTGTGGCACCACGAGGAGGTATTTCCAGTGCATGTAATTGGAAAAAAATGATACTTGAAATTACATCTTTGAAAGTGGAGGCTGCCCTCCCTCCTGCTTTCAGAAATGTATTTTCTGGTGCTTGATGAAGCATTGCTAGCTGCATGATTAATCAGATGCTCCCAGTGGAAAAGGCACCAGGAATCTTCTCATTAATGGATCTGCTGTCTTATTGTGGTCTGTACAGAAAGACTTCTGAGAACAGATATTGCTCCCCAAAGCAGCTAGATGGAATCCTGATTGCTTCTTTTCTATTCAAGCATCAGATACTGGAGTATTTTGAGCTCTTTCAAAATGGTGTTTCAGGCAAATCACTACCACTTAGCATGGACAGTGTGGCATTTGTCTTTTGACCTAACTAGGAATATATGGTTTGTTTGCTTTACTTTCAAAGTGGGCCAGATGATGCTATTTTACAGAATCACAGAATTGCCTAGATTGGAAAAGACCTTTAAGATCATCAAGTCCAATCATTAACCTAACACTGACAAGTCCTTAACTAAACCATATCCCTAAGCACTATGTCTACATGATTCTGACATACCTCCAGGGATGGGGACTCGACCACTGCCCTGAGCAAGCCATTCCAATGCCTGATAACCCTTTCAGTATAGAAATTCTTCTTAATATCCAATGTAAACTTCCCTTGTTGCAACTTGAGGCCGTATCTTCTTGTCTTATCACTTGCTACTTGGGAGAAGCCACCAGCACCCACCTCTCTACAACCTCCTTTCAGGTAGTTGTAGACAGTGATAGCATCTCCCCTCAGCCTTCTTTTCTCCAGGCTAAAAAACCCCAGCTCTCTCAGCCACTCCTCCTGTATGCTCTAGGCCTTTCACCAGCTTTGTTGCCCTTCTTTGGATATGCTCCAGCACCTCAGTGTCCTTCTTGTAGTGAGTGGCTCCTAAACTGTACCCAGTACTTGAGATGCGGCCTCACCAGTGCCAAGTACAGGGGTAAAATCACTTCCGTGGTCCTACTGCCACACTATTCCTGATGGAGGCTGGGATGCCATTGTCCTTCTTGACCACCTGAGCACACTGCTGACTCATGTTCATCCAGCTGTCAGTTAACACCTCCAGGTTGCTCTCTGCTGAGCAGCTTTCCAGCCACTCCCCCCCAAGGCTGTAGGGCTGCCAGGGATTGTTGTTTCATATGAATCTTGAATCTGATTATTTGGACATTATTTAATCTCCTTCTGGGAAACTGTGGACACTTGAAGAAGAAAAGCAGCATCAATTAGAAATAGACCATGCACTGATATACAAAGTGAGTGAGAAGAAATTGAAGAACAATCAAAGAGGTGGCACAAAGATCATGTGAGTGCTGAAATAACAGCGAATGTGCAATCTTAGTACCTCACACGTAGGAGAACTGAGGCTACTAATAAAGACATATAGTAAGAACATTATGAAAGCTCTGGTGTTTAATTGCTTAATGTAAGAATGTCTCTTAAGGATGAAAGAAAAGGTCACTGCTGACATCTCAGGAGGTTTTAATTTCTCACAACAAACATCAGTCCAAACTGACAAAGATCTGCTTTGTATTCAGCTCAAGTATTTAATTCAGGAACACTAAAAGCTTCAGGGGTGTCTCTGCTTTTGGCAGTCCCTGTTACTTGGCCTTAGTTGCCCAAAGCTCTCATGTTGCCTGGCCTGCAAGTCCAGTGGAGTTGTTGAATGAGCATTGCACCATATGACCCCCAAGCAGCATCTCAGCTTCGTTAGTCTGCTTTGATGTTCCTTAGCACATGCACTGACCTGACCTAGGACATGGCCTGAGGTATACTCTGGAGAATTATGAAGGCACGGGAGAGACAAGGAACTCTGCTCTTGTTTTCCCTGCTCTCATAATCAATTTTATGCTGACATTTCCACTACAGATGAACTTGTTTCGCTTTCCCTGGAAGGCAGTGCTCTGGGAAAATTTGGAGCTGTGAGCAATGATGCTAAGCAGGGGTCATAAGAGGTGTGGGAGTAGCACAGGCAGAGCATCAGGATGGGCATGTAGCTCTCACAGTTGCTCTAGGCATGGCTTGGGATAACCATGTCAAGGACTTTGTCAACGCAAGACTTGTGAGTAACCACATCTTGCAATCCACATTGAAAGTTAAGTATATCAAAGCCTTATCTAGATCTCATGCCTCTAGGCATTAACACTACCTCTTCAAGTTTGCTGATGTCATATCTTTATGAGATTTTATCTCAACTAGAGCGGATGTGGGTAACCACGAAGACTTTCAGAGTGGAAGCTCTCAATGGAAGTGGGGATTTCCAGTGGTTTTCAGACTCCTGAAACACAGATTCTGTCTGTAGTGTGGCAGCAAGAAAATATGTTTGTCTTGTGCAGTCTCATTACAGCATCTGTTCCCACCTGTTCCTGTACTCATCTTAACAGCATTAATAAATAAGCAAATGCTACCATGTCTGGTTTATAGAAGAAATTGAGGATGGCACAGCTGTGACTTACTACTCTTTATGACAAGAAGGTTGGTTTTGCCACTAAACTAGTGACTCTGCTTTTGCTTGTGAAATGACAAAGAAAGGGCAGTGAGGGGCATGGGGAAAAAGAACTGTTTAAAGGCTGTGAAATACGTTATAAATAAAATGAGTTAGACTTTAGCATTCCAGATATCTGATTGTGCAGCTTTTAGAGATTATAAATTACCCCCATAGGTAAATCTGCGTGTAGATATACAATTCCTATGTGCAATCAATTCCCAAGCTTTTGCCTGAGCAGGCAGTAGTTTGTTCAAGACACTTTGCAAATTGGGTATTTTTGGTTATCTGTTAGAAAAAGTCTCAGACATTGCTTCTAGCCTGTTGTATTGGACAGTTTAATGCCTTTGGAGATTTAAGTGTGTGCTTGGTTTTCTTCTCAGTAGGAACACCTACAGATGTGGTATTTTGTAAAAGATAAAAAGGCCCCTCATACGCAAGAACTCCAGCATGACTAAATGGTGTTTTGAGTTCCCTGACAATTTGTCAGACCTATTTCTTACAAACCAAGCTGAACCCCTTTCTCTGTCTAACATTGCAGAGATCAGTTAGGCTTTAAATAGCAAGTGGCTGTGTGATGTGGCTTAGAGGGAGTATGGCAAAGCTGCATTTCTGAGCTGGCTCTGTGCCAAAACAATGGCTTTGTAAACTTGGAGCAACAATTTCTAACATTCAGTAGCATTTAGTTACCAGGGCTGCTTCTGGCTGCTGCTCTGCTTCACTGCTGCCTGCTACACAGTCACTGTACCTCCTTCTCCAGGTCTGTTGGCAAAATCATCATACACACTTGGCCCAACATCAGTCTATGAGTTTATTCAACCTCCACCCTCTCTGGCTGGAAACTCAAACGGAAGCAATCAGCACTGTTTCTGCAGGTTTGTCTGATTTTCCTGCTGTGAGTCCAGGGAACAACTAGCTTTTTCAGGGCAAGAGCAGGAGGCTCGGGCCCAGGCAGACTGGTAGGTAGATATTAATCTGTTAGCTTTAATCTTGCGGCCCACAGAAGTATCCTCAGTGAGGGTTAAATGAAGCCACAATATTTGCAGGTGACAATGGGAGCCGTTTCCCCACCAGGCATGCACATAGGTATCTTACTGGAAAGTCAATCTATTTGCAATGACATAGTGATCCCAAATTTCAACCAGAATTTCAACCAGGTATCACCCACAGAATATTACAGTGCTGTTTCTCTTTTGACTAATAACAGCTCATCTCTCTCTCTCACTGATATCATATTGCTGTCCGGCAGTTAGTCTCATCCATACTGCTTACAGAAGGAATTTCCTTTAGATCCCCAAATTAGTCACAATGCATGCATGCAAAAAAAAAAAAAGTCCATTTCGGGACCTTCAAGAGGATTAAAGCATAAAAACTTATTCTGCTTATCAAATCCTCAGCAAATTTATTAAAATGTGGGTCTATGAGCCTTTCTTTAGCATTTCTTAATTATGGCTCCAGAGTAATTTTGACAGCTATATATGCAGCATCTAACAAGTACAGATTATGATTACATGGTAATGGAATTAATTATTCATCCATGCAGTATTCCAGCAATTGTGTGGTATTTTATTAATATAATGAGGCCTTGGACATCACAAACAGCTTGTTTTATGTTTCACCACTCCCCTTTCACATTCTATGTCAAGAGCATTAGTATCTTTGAGGCTTTTGTGAATGTTCCTTAACCCACTTTAGGGTGACAAGCTATTGCCCTTTGTTCTGCTATGGGTGATTCTTCAGTATTTTTTTTCTTTTTCCTGACACCAACGAGGATCTGCAGTTATCGACAGGCACTGCTCGTAATTAGCCCTCAACACAGAGGTGATGTTCTGATGCGTCTGCCTTAGGTGACTTTATAACTTGAGGAGCAATCGATAATCTGTGTCGACACAGATACGACAGTAAATCTGGACGGTGCCAAACGGCTCACTGCAGTGAAAACAGCCTACTCGCTATGCCGCCGAGAAGCGAGGCTGCTCCGCGGCCGGGAGTGGATGCCGTTCCACGGCGCGGTGCTGGCCGAGCAGTTGTTTGCCATAAACGTCGCCCCTGTTTTGCGGGGCAGCATCCTGCCCTGAACAGCCCCCGTAGCTGCAGTCTGCTGAAATACAGTGACCCGCACCCGCTCCCGGCCCAGCTACCAGAGGCGTCCCGCTACGCGGCTCCTCGCCAGGCCCTGCTCGCCATGCCGCCAGGACGTGCCGCGGCCGGGGCCACCAGGGGCAGCGCGCAGCTCCCCAGAACGCCCGCGCGTGTGGCACAAACCACCCCGCCCGCAGGCGCTAGCGCGGCCCCTCATTGGCCAGCACCGCCCCAGGGAACCATACCCCCTTCCCTCTGCCGCCATTGATTGGTGAGAGAGGCCGAGTGGCGCGCAAGAGTCACGCCCCTCCAGCTAGCGGCCCCCTCTGCCCCCTGCAGGCTCCGTAGCGCCTGCGCAGCGGCGTCGTGGCGGCTGGGCGGCCCCGGCGGTTGTTATTGTGGGGTTGGTCTGCGCCGCTCGAAGATGGCGGCCGGGCAGGGCAGCGGCGGCGGCAACGGCGGCGGCAACAACAACGGCAATGGAGCGGGCGGGCTGGGGATCCCCACTCACCTCACTCTCTCCTTCTCGGCCGGGCCGCACTGGGGCGCGGCGACTCTGCCGCAGCCGCACACGGTGCGCAGCCTGGACCGGGCCCTGGAGGAGGCGGGCAGCTCGGGCATCCTTTGCCTCAGCGGGAGGAAGCTGCGCGACTTCCCCGGCAGCGGCTACGACCTCAGCGACACCACGCAAGCAGGTGGGACGGCTTCGTCTTGTGAGGGGGTACGGAGCCTCCTGTCGAGGAGGTCCGGCTACGGGGGCAGTGCGGGGCGGATGGGGGGGTCCGGCTGTGAGGACTGGGGTGGCGTCCCTGCTGTGGTAGCACTTGGGCGTGAGCTGTGGAAAGGGGAGGCCCTATGGTGGCAGCGAGGGGTCTCAGGGTCCCTGCTGCGGTGGCAGCAGGGGGATGCAGCGGAGGGGTCTCCCATGGTGGCAGAGGCGGGCTGCGGGGTTTGGAGGCTGTGGTGGCAGTTGCGTGGGATGGCGTGGGAGCGGCTTGTCCTGGTAGCTTTGGGGGGCTGGGGTTGCCCAGTGGGGGCAATGGGGAGGATGTAGCCGGAGAATCCCATTGATCCCAGTGGCAGCCGGGGGGAGCAGTGAGGGGCTCATGCTGTGGTGGCAATGGGGAAGATGTAGTGGGAGGGTGGCGGAGAAGCACTAAGGAGTCCCCACAGCGGTGGCAGAGGGGGTGTTGGAGTGTAAGTGTGGGCAGCTGTGGCGACAGTAGGGAGGAGTGCCCTCGCTGTCTTAGGGCAATGGGAGTAGCAGGAGGTTCCCCGTTTGGGGGGAGGGGCGGGACAATGAGGGGCTACCCTTTTATGCAGAGAGGCAGTGGGGCTGGAGAAGCTGTGGGGGTGCAGTGGTGGGGTGCTCCCCCTGCCTGCACTGGGAGCTTGCTTCTGCCGTGTGTCCTTCCGAGGCGAGCGTTCCTGCTCTGTGGTTCTGTGGTGGCGGGCTGCGCACCGGGGGCCACCTGGTTTCTACTGTGTGTGCAAAGGCAGAGGTGCTCCAGCGGTCTGACTGCGGCCGTGGGGTGCAAGGGGCGAGGGTACCCCAGCAGCGTGCGCCTGCGCAAGTGCTCTGGCTAGGCGTGTGTGGAAAGGCTGCGGGGACAGCAGCTCCCGCTAAGCCCTGTCCGTCTGTGCATGTGCGTGCACACGGTGGGTGTTGTGCTGTGTGCGCGCAGTGGGAGGCTTATTGTGCTGTGTGTGTCTGCGATTGGGAGGGGCTCCGGCGTTCTCTGTGTGCCTTCGCTTATGCTACCGGGGAAGGGGGGCTGCTCCCGTTCAGAGAGGAGAGGGGTTCTGTGTGCTTGTGCAGTGAGGGAAAGGTTGCGCTATCCGCGTGCAAGGGGCGGTGGGAGCATTCCCGGGGCGTTGTGTCCTGTGATTCTGTCTGTGCGTGTCATGAGGATGAGGACTTGCGGTTCATGTGCATGCAAACGGTGCCAGGAAGAGGGGTATGCGAGATGAAGGGAGCTATTTAGTTTGCTCTTTAGGGAATGAGAGCTCCATGCTGTGGTCGGCTTGTACCTTTAAGGGTGTCAGATCTTTTGCAGTGAAGCTTTATTACCTGGGGCATTCCGGTCGGTCTTTCCTAGCTCAGCAGGAAGATGGTTCCAGATGCGGGTGTGAGGGATGGGTGCCGCATCTGGCAGTGAGCATTTCAGAGCTTATTGTATTCACCGTGTTGGTAAACACTTAGATATCATGACTGTGAGCCTGGATGTACCCAGGCTTTTAGGTGAAGTAAACTTGGAGACGTTTTTCTATACAGTTCCTGGAAAACAAAGACATTTTTTTCGTGGGAGTTCTGTTATATTTTGGCTTATCCCTGATGCACTTCTGCATTTATTTTCTACTGGATTAGTTGCTGAAAATAATTTTTTTTAGAGTAACGTGCTAGAACAAAATATTGAAAGGTCTCAGATTTTCAGTTCCTTAGTAGTAGTGGCTTTGCAAAATGGTGCTTGGGTGAATAATTTAATGGGGTTTTTTTGTTTTGTTTGGGGGCTTTTCTTTCCCCCTGGGTTATGAATAGCTGGCTTACTGTTTTGAATATGAGACTGCCCATTGTGGTACCATATCCATCTCTGACAATCCTGTACTGGTCTATCAAGTACTCATTCTGTTGCTCTTTGTTATGGACTGCATTTGTGCAGACAGTTAAATAACAGTGTTCTCATTCGTCTGTGATATATTAGGTTGTGTAGCGTGTAGAATTTGTGAAGGACTGTTTTTAAAATCCGATTTCTGTATCTAGTACCAAGCCTGCTAATGATTTGTTAGGAAAAAAAATAACCTGTATGCGATGCATCCTGGTGTGTAATGCAGAATAGGGATAAGTAAAACTGTATTAGTTATTTTAATCTTGTGCTTCCATTATGAAATAAAAACAAGTTCCATGAAATAATACTACTTTTTCCTTGTAGTAGCATAATAATGTATTCAGAAACATATATACTTTTGTTTATAAATATTAAATAACCAAAGCATTAGAAAAGCATTGTGTATAGGCAGTCTATTATTAAAAAGACTTTTTCTGTATCCTGAAGCGGTACATCAAGGATCCATATTTTGTGTTTCTTTATTACTAATTGCATTTTAGGTTTGTTGGTTTTTTGTCTTATTTTGAATGTCAACATTTGAGTAAAATCTGTCTGCAGTGGTCTTGTCTTTATGTTTTAGGATGTAGTAGAGCCCAGTCACTATCATCAGGATTGAATTTTTGTCATGAAAGATTGTGTGAAAATGTTTAAGGGCAGTCTCTGATAAAAATAGCCATACTGCTTGCAGAGCTTAAAAAAAGCTTACTTAAATAGTTGCTCTGGGTCTATGCAAATACCATCTCATATCAATCCTGATTTAATGTAGCACTAATTTACAAATTAATATTGTGACATACAAATTTTAGAAGTATTTCAAAATATGCTTGTAAACAAAAGATTTGTGGTCTGTATTTTGGCCTAATCTGTAGATTTATTTATTTTTGATAAATGTGTAAATGGTATTCTGCTAGTGATTCATATGTCCTCTACTGATGATTACCAACTAACTGCCTTAGAGGCAATGGTCATTTACTTATTGTCGTTTTTGTAGCAGTTATCACTGTTTCACATTAAAATATACCCATGAATAAAGTTACAGATTTAGGCTGAGGCATGGGAGATGCAGGGCTTGAGTCAAAAATCTTTCCTCTATTTCAGTTATAACTCTCTGAAATTTGGTTCTGTGGTACATTTAAAAAACGACCTCTAACAGATTTGGATGTAAACAATATATTTTTACATATCACAAACACTTATGCAGTTGAATCTACAGTGTCACTGTAAATCCAGAATATTCTGCTTTAACATCAATAAAATCAGAAACGTAAATAAAACCACTGCAGTTCTCAGTAGTGATTCACTAAAGCACAACTGCTGTTGATTTATCAAAAATATCCTGGAATTTTTTGATTTAAGATGTGGCCAATTTTGCATTTAACTTATGTAATGGCTTACCAGTACGTATTTTGCAAATACTGTAGCACATTTTTGGCATCTTAAATTATGTGATAAAAATTACCGCTGAACCAAAAGCATGATGACAGTATGTGGCTGTTTAGCTCTGACCTTATGCTTGTCATATCTGTTTTTAACAATGAATTGTCATTGTGTCTCTGGCCAAAACCCCCCTTATTTTAGTATTACCCCTAATTTGTCTTCTAGCTCTTCAAATAGATCTTGTGCTGCTGTTAAATGAACTTCTAAAAAGTCATGAGATACAATTGGGATATTCAATAAATCTCTTTATTTTATTAACTTTTGTGTAACTCTGCTTCTTACTGTGTGAGTAACATTAAGCCTGATGGCCATTAAGTAATTATCTCAAATTAAGGTAATCAGTGTCTGCCTACCTAAAGAGTATTTTATGTGTGGGTTTTTTTTGTTGATGTTGTTTTGGTTTGTTTTAAGAGAGGTTCCTGTGCTATATTGCCATACTTCAACCTATGCCTTTAGCAATTTCCCGACTCTTTTTTTTTTTTTTGTGAGCACTTCTTAAAACATGAATTTAGTAAATATGAAAGGTAGTTAGGTAGTTGACTGACAGCTCAAGAATCACTTTATTTCTTCTGGATAAATATAGTGGTGTTGTCAGGCTTACCTGTTCATAACTTAGTCACAACAAATTTGATTCCCAATTTTTAATTCAGAGGGACCTCCAAGCAATTAAAAGTAGGTAAATGATTGCCTGTAAATATATTAACTTTGAAATGTTACCTTTCACACCACTTTCTCACACTGAGAAGTAACACCAGTGTATTCCCAATATGACTTCAGAATGAATCCTTCTGTCAGTAACAATCTGGGCACCACATGTAGAGCTCCCACACTGTGATTCCTGTGTGTATCTGCTGAGGGGATGAGAGGGGGCATGCTTGTGGTTTAAGATACCATTGCCTAATGTGACTTACATGACTGATTTTTAGATTTTTTTTTCTTTTTTTACATTGTATTTCTGGCCCTTCTAAGGTGCATATAGTTACTCATGAGATTACAGATTTAAACCCAACACAACCTACATATTAATATTGAGTGTGAATTGCCTAAGAATGTTAATTTTTAATACTTTTTTTCTGCCTTTACAATATACATTTCTAAACCAAATACATTTTCCTGTTTGAATAAAGTTATTTTTTTTTGTTAATGATACCATTAAAGCGATGGCAGGTAACTGAATAGCAACATCAAATTCAATTTTCAGTTTAAGCAACTATAGCATTCATATTATGTATAACCTTCTACAAATGAAACATGGTGAAAAACATTGTTCTTCAGTAATGACTACTTCAGATTTGAAGAAAAAGAGAAACTCGGATGATGTTTCTGGAGGGGGAGAGGGAGTAGTGTTTATGCTCAGAAATGCATCTGATGCAAAATTGGTTTATAAGCAAGTAATTGTGGGAATTCCTCCAGTGGTTTCTTGGCCTATCCAGTGTTTTGGCTAAGGGAAAATTAATTTTGCATGTTGTCTGAGGCTTTCTTGCTGAAGGCCAGTACTAAGGATACTTGGTGATATAGACAAGTTAGAAAGAGTCTCAGATCAGTGAGTTGAAATTAAAAACTGATTGTTAGTTGACATGCATAGAAGTATTACATTACAAATACCACTAATATCTTAACCTGACCCTAAAAAATAAAAATAAAATTCTATCTCATAGCTTTATCTGAAATACCTTCAAGAAATGTGCAGTGGGTAATTTTTTGACTTCTTGTGTTCTCCATCAGTCAGAACTAAATTTGCCATAACATTGACTATTTTTTGTGCCTCAGAATATATATAAAAAAATAATCTCTGGAATATTTCTGCTCTTAGGTGATCTAAAGAACTTTTTGTCATATATATTTCTGCTTTGTTGCTTAATATCTGAGGAAGGGCAAATATGTTCAGATCACAAATTTTATTGCAAAACCATGTGTGATAAGAATGGATTAGCCTTTGCTTTTTCTCAGTGTGTTGTGGTTTGGTTTTTTGTTGTTGTTGTTTGGTTGTTTTTTTTTATTAAAAGATATCTTCTCATTTGATTTGTAAAGTTCTGTTGCAGCTGATTCAAAAGTGTATATTTATTTTCCTGGCAAGGCTGGCATTTAATGCTGAAACATGTCCTTAGCAAAAGTAATTGAATTAGGACCGAAGGCTAGAATTCCACAGAAAATGTGAAGATACTTGCTAGATCTTTTTTGTAGTAAAATTTCCACATGACAGTGTGGAGAGACTTCTGAATTCTCTACTCTTCTGTGGCTGTCCAACAGCCTGCTTTTCTTCATTTGTTCCAAGGGATTGTTTGCTGCTTGATAGGAGAATCCACTGCTGGGTGTGAGAGATCTAGAGTCTAGTGCCTTATGTGAGAGGAAAAAAAAAGTTGTCTTACTCTCTTACAGAACTAAAACTTTTTTTTATTTGAGACACAGGATTATTACGAATTTGTTCCCAGGTGTCAACAGTTTCTTAAAGGTTTTTATAGTTACAAGGCTCGAAGGGAACCCTGTATCTCAGGCCTGTTCATAGGCTGTTGACCAGCAGATGTAACTGCACAACGAGCAAATCCCTGACCATCTGTGTATTAAAAGAAACATCTACTTCAGTTTGTCACTTTAACACTGTTTCAATAGATGGAACCTGTATGTAGTGGACAAAAACTTGATATATTTAAGACTGACCTAAACCAAAAAGGTTTATGGAAGTGTTCACTTCAAATCACTACATCCAGTGATAAGTGATATTACATACTTATTTGAAAGCTAATAGAAGTGCCTACAGCCATGAAGTCTGGCATGAGTAGGACAGGATCAGCAGGAGGCTCTAGCAAATAAGAACAGATGCTGAAGCTGCTACAGCAGTGGGTTTTGTGTCTCAAGAGAACATGCTGTAGTTGCTAAACCCTCTTCACTCTGTGCTCATACACTGTTACTTTACACATTTGGGGTGTTGTTTTTCTACTTCACTCACCTAGTTTTCAGTGTCCTTTGTCTTCCAGCAGTGTAGCTTACTTGAGAAATGTTTCTGCTTAGTTTATCCACTGTTAAGCAATTTTATCTGCATTAAAGATAAGTCATATAGTAAATACTGCAGTTGATTGGTTGTAATATTTTTGTCTGCTTCTTGTCTAGATTGTACACCTGCCAAGAAAGGTTGGACCAGGTGATTGTTGTGGTCTCTT